>JAMKCH010000084.1:0-41620 GCA_023653785.1 Ophioderma brevispina
CAACTACCAACACTTTCAGAAGTAAGTTTCCCAGTATCATTGGTTTTCCTACGTACTCTTAGAAGCCCGAGTATAAATATTAAAGACTCTTAGTATTTAAACGAGGCCACATTTTAAACACAATCCACCTATTTTCCATCTGAAACAAATTCAGAGTGTTGATTTTGTTCGGTGAGTTCTGTTTGATTTCAAGCTGTACACTGTGTGTTATGAGTTTAAAAGCCCATGTTCTTACTCCTTTAATGTTTCCATCTATTTGACAATGCAGGGCTGCAGATCATGGGAAGGTAGAAAGCACTACTCAGCTGAGTTGCATACCTCTATACGAAGGGTGTAAGTAATCAAGACAAAATAATAATTAAAATTATGGTAGCAAAGAGCCAATTACTTTCGAGCAATGGTACGTAGCAATCTGTATTTTTTATTTTGTCCATTGTTTAGTCTGAGGGTCTGAGTCTTTGTGGTAATTTCATGCTAGCTGTGTCATAGTGTAGAACCAGCAAATACGAAATGTTTTTTTTAACTGGCCACTTGGGATGATTATAACGAGTCATATTCGAAAGTGAAAGGTCACTCTTGTAATTTTTGTACATTAAGAAGGTAAAGGTGTGTGGTTGGTGAATTTTGGTATGATGGGATCTTCTTAGTATCAATTTTGCTGAGTGGAATAGGAATGTAGCACTTACATTGTACAGAGCTTTGTAAAAAACTGCTATACAGGGTGTGTTAGGTCATTTTTAAAACCAAACTGAAATTGGTAATAAATTAATTTGTAACTTGAAGCCTATAGTTTTTTTTCTTAATTTTCTTGATATTCTTTAGGTCCTTGCAGTGTCAAATTAAAATGGACATGAGTTCTAACTGCCTGTCCCTACCAAATTCCTGGTCCCTCCCTCCCTCTCTCCTTCCCCTCACCCCCAATTTGGAAAAATTGAAATACCTCATTTTGTATTTCCATAGCACCCAAGGCAGAAAGCTGCAACCAAGAAACAAATGGAACCAAACAGGCGATATTTCTGTCAGGCCCGAGTCCCTGCCCCACAAACTACCCTGTGGCCGTTCACAGGCTGTTCATTCCTCCGCCTTGGAGTCAGAGTGGCTCTTGCTGCAAGGCACACGTCTTTAACTATCTCAAGGAATCCGTGCAAGAATAATCAGGTATGGTTATTACTCGGATTACAAATTTTTTTAGTGTCAGGTCAGGTTTCTTGAGACCTGCTACTGGTATCCCTGGTAACCGTACTACCTGTCCCAGGGCCGAGTCCGCGGCGGCTAAACCGCCTCCCCCATCGGATTTGTACGGGAATCTGATTAGGAGGGTAGCGGTTACCCTGGTAGAACTGAAAAAGAGATCTACCTACAGGGACAGTACGTCAGCTCTGGAGAGGTCTACTGGCGTTAACCATCCAGCGTATGCTGCCTTGCATGTTGGGCAAAGTTGCCCAAAGGCTATGCCCACCGCCAAAAACTGGGAATTGACGTCAGGAAGGAAAGCATCCGGTCAATAATCTTTTTGCTCCAATAACTCCCCACACAGCAATATTGCTGAGAGTGAGGGTGAAATTCCGGCCACCCTCCGTTTGTCGGGGACAAAACCGGATTAACTTTTGGTCTAACTACCTAACTTTCCTGGAATGAATATTGTTCATGTGTGTAAAAGTTTGAGATTGTTTTTTTTTTGCAAATGATTAGTTTTGCTTGGGATTTTGATTTGTGTGGTCAAGACACTGGCATTTACCACTTTCTGACAAACTTGTTTGATATTTTATCAATTGGCAAATGCTTATCAAAGTGAGTCCAGACAGAAAGTATGGAATGAATCATAGCTTTCATAGGGGTATGAATTTGTGCACAGCTGTAATTGCACAGAGTTGGTGTGCATCAGAGTTGGTGTGCATGTTATGCCCTTATCCAAATGCCTCATCCCTCAGGCCCCTGGGTACTCGGGGATGGCCGGGACTTGCACTACTGATATCCGGGAGTATGATCCTATTTTTTTGCCCGGTTTGTACCGGGCGTATGCAGGACTTTTTCCATGAGTTCATTCATGTCAAAAAAGCCGGGATTTTGGTCGGACACGGAGCGCACGTTTCTACAAAAACATATAAACGTAAATAGGGCAAAGCTACAATACACGAGATTGAAAGCAGCATAATAAAAAATGAATCGCATAATCGGGTTTGACGCATTTTGACGCTTTTGCCCGACTAGCAGGGTCAGGACTTGGTCGGGGTTTGACATAAAATGTTGCCCCGCGGGGCCGGGAAATGGTCGTTTCAAAAACACACCTTGTGTGCAAGTCCCGGCCATCCCCCCGGGTCCCAGGGGCCGGGGCCTTTTTTGATAGGTGCATTACACTTGCCGCACATAAGGAAGCAATCTGTGCGAACTGATCCCTTATGGGCAGGCGTTTTACCCTGTATGTTGTCTCTCTATCAAACTAGGAATTTAAACGCCAAACGGGGTAGTGGTATAAGCTAGGAAAGTAACCAGATTTGTTGTGCAGGTGGCAATCCTCCCATAGCAAAGTAGGAGAGGGTGACCCTAACTCATTGAAAGAGATGGGCATTCTGGCTAGGCGACTCAACACTTGTACGACCTTTGTCCTCCAGGAAGTGTTTTATTGTTAAAAATTGTTCTTGTGTTCATGTTGCAGAAAGCCCGTACATCGGTACTATTATGCATTGCTGAAATACAGAAGTTACTAGAGGTAAGCCATCATCACAAAATTGTATTAACTGTGAAACAGTAGAAAACCGGCAAGAGGTGGCTTGTCATCCAAAAAAAAATTGTCAAAAAACAAAAAAAATAAAAAAATTAATTTAGACAAAAAAAATTGTAAATCTATTTTTTTAATTCTATTTTTCAACACAATAAAAACTCACCCACAGTAGCAATTTTCAAAG
Organism: Ophioderma brevispina; assembly: GCA_023653785.1. Taxonomy (NCBI): domain Eukaryota; kingdom Metazoa; phylum Echinodermata; class Ophiuroidea; order Amphilepidida; family Ophiodermatidae; genus Ophioderma; species Ophioderma brevispina. The sequence goes on from JAMKCH010000084.1 coordinate 2,907, forward strand.
TTGTAGTCATTGTCCCTTTAAAAGTTGTGGTAAGAGATTTTTACCCTGGACCCCAAAAAACAGTGTAAACAGAATTGAAATGGAGTTGGAAGCTCAAAACTTGTTTTTCCCTAACTTCAGTTAATGAAGAAAGTGAAGAAATTTAAAACGGTTAAGAGGCACAGGATGATGATCCGCCATAGTTTGGAGCATATGTAAAAACTTGTCAAAGAGGGGGCGAAACTTGTATGTAACTTTAGCTTTGTTTTTTAACAGGAAGGGAGAGTGGTTGAAGACGATCAGAACACCTGAGCATTGGTAATACAAGCAGCTAATCTTGGCTCCAGCCATGCAGGCATATTTACTGTGGCTTTGAAAGAAAGGGAAAGACAAATAGTAAGTGAAATGGTGAATACAGATTTATACTCTGGTTCGTTCTCATGTCAAGGAAGACATCAGATGCAAAGCTCTGCATTCGCTCTAGCGTTGTGATTGTGCCGCTTTTATTCGCATTGATAAATTAAGGTTATCACATGTTGATAGGGCAAGAAAACAAACACAGCAGTGACGTCACCCTCAAACGTGAGCTCAAACAGAGTATACTTTCGAGAATTTGCTTTTCCCCAAGAAAATCAACTGGACATTTCTATGATAGTCCTGATATTCCATCCACGGTATCAACAATGCCTAGGGTGGAAGACCTACAATACAACAGTGCTGGATAGTTTTGCATCCATATGTTCGTGGCATATGAACAACATGATGAGGGGCCACCATAAAGGTGCCTGTTTCGATTTCAGTGTTGTCTACTGACATGGACATGATATGAGAGCCTGGTACTTGAATACACTCAACATCAAGTTTTGTTGGAAAACAAAACTTGTGGTTTTTTTGATGTGGTTAGAATGGATAATGCATATGCCAAAGCCTATTCACTTACGGTGTGCTGATATTGATGGTGTTAAAACCATGTAGCAGCAGGGGTTTTTTTTTGTTTCTATCTCGGGAAAGAAATGCGATTTGGGAAGGCTGAAATTTGACATAATTCACTACACAATGAGAAAAATACAGCCTTTCATCTGATGCACAATTGATCCTTCTTCAGGGTAAGTCGGCAGGGTCCCAAAGAAACAATCGAACAAGCACCTTTATTTATGGAATTGCATAATTCCTGTTTTAACTTTAGACTCCTCTTGTGATTTGACAGGATTACAGCAGCACCTCTCTTACCAGTATTCGTCAACTCAGGGGAACTGGCCTCTCAGGGATTGTTGGCAGGCCAAGATTGACTTGATGGGGGCATAGGTAGGGTCATTATGGGCGGGTAGATGAGACAGCAAGTAGTAAAGCAAGTCAGAGTAGTGCAGTTCTTCAAACCCACCAATCACACAAGTATTCAATGTTGCAAACTGCTCTCACTAGTGCAATGAGGTGAGGTGAGTCCAGAGGGGGTCTAAGTTGACTTTTGTAAGGGACGTGCCTATGAGAGTCTGGTAAAAGTAGGACCCATATCTATTACCAATTTCTGCCAAAAATGGGACCCATAGCTATACCAAAGATGCAAATTTTGGGCCAAATTTAACACAATTGCCATTTTTTCTTCAAATTTTGACCTTTTTTTCTTCAAATTTGGCTTCAGGTTGAGGAGATTGTCTTAATTTTCTAACAATTTGAGGAAAATTTTGAAAAAAAAAAATGACCCATTGCTATATACCAAAATTGGCATGAAACAAAAGGGGTTGGTATTTATACCAGAAGACTGAAAATGAGGAACCATGTTTGTGCAAGTCCCCGTTAAATGACAATACAGGGGATGTGTTTTGCATGATAAAAAAGTAAACATGGAGGTCACCAGTAGTGGTCTTCCACCTCTGCAGCTACTTCTAAGTACCACCTATTAGACATTACTTGGCAACAGAGGGTGCCAAATATTGTTAACTCGTTTTTCAAACTTAGTAAATTTTTTTAGTAATATTTGAGTTGAATTTCACAAAATTAAAGGTCGCAGGAAATGAGATGATAAACCTACTCCAAATCTTTATGGGACATTCCATTCCAATAAACAGGGCCAGAAAAAAGAATACACTACCAGTGACATCATTAGTGAAACTATTGATTTTCAGTCAGTGTCATGAATAGATTCACAACAAGTCACCTGGAATTTTCTATTACACTCTGAAAAATCAATAGCACCACAAATGATGTCATCACCAACCCAAATATTGAATGCTTTCTGGTCCCTCCTTGTAGACTTGACACAAACCACATCCATTCTATTTGCATTTCCTGGGACCTTTAAGGTAGGATCATTGGATAAAATGGTCTAACAGAAAAATGACCATAAAATCAAAACCCCGGAATCAATTTAGTCCAAACTTGACTATGGTAAGAATTGAACTCTCCATAATTTTTTGAAGTTTCAAGACTGCATGATTTGTTTTAGTGTTTTATTATTTTTTAAAAAATTCCCTAATTTTTACAATAAATATTTTTTCCCAGCCTAAATGGAAAGTGTTTTAAGCTGAAACTTTAGGGATGTGTGTATAAACAATCTCACGTTGGCTTTTTTGAATCAAGCATTTAATTCTTTAGAAAAAATTATTTTAGGGAAAAGTAATTTAGGGAAAATTAAAAACACCTATTATTTCAAATAGAAACACTCAATCTGCAAAATCTAACGTGAGAATTTTCTAAATTTGATTTCCTTTCATATGACACCTTATTCATCACCAAGGGAGTTGTAGTTTCTTCTAGTGAGAAAAATATTAAAAGTGGATACTTCAGTATTTCTAGAAATACTTCAACAAAAAAAAAATGTGGTTGCGGGACCACCTGCTTCTGTGTTTTGATGACACCCAGAAAATTAAAAATTGTATGGATTTTTATATTTCTTAAACCATTAAAAACAAACCCCAATCTTACAACTCATCAATTACTTGAGAAATAATTGAAACAAAATGTGTAGTTTTTCACAAAATTGCCCCATTTTGGTCATTTTCTTTACTGCCAAAATCAGCCCCTGTACAAAGTCTATGGGAATTTGAAAATGCATTACGTGACATATCTCTAACATGCCTTTTTGGAAAAAATAAAAATTTGGCACATATGTTTCTTTCACCAATACCAACATTTCATGAGAATTTCAACAAGATCTGGGCACGAAGCCATAGCCGATAATCCTACCTTAAGATGCTGTATGCATACCTGTACCTTTTATTAAGATAAGTATAAGACTGCGGCTCACAGCGCCCTTACGATCGATTGCTAAGCCCCACCCCTTGTGGATGTCACGTGTGTACGTCTTGTAAAAGGTATTTTGATAAATAGTATAGGTGAATTTATTCCCACCTTTGTGGCCTGTGATGTGGTACTGGTGTGGGGAGTGGGGAGGTCAAGTGTGTTAGGGTCTTCAACAAACTCTTTATTTTCAGGTCACCTTTATCTCAGTGTTTTTTCCCCCAAGTAAACACCTTCCCATTCAATAACATAATTTGTGTACCCACAGATACATTCTGATAGATTGGCTAGTAGAAGTATCCAGTACCAAAGAGATCTCGATGACAACCATTCACACGGTAGTGCAGTGTGTTGACCGCTATCTGATGACCAGGCCGATATCCAGGGCAACGTTACAGCTTGTGGGCATTGCTGCTATGGTGCTAGTTTCAAGGTAGATATAATATTGGTGATAAGGAGTACGCTACATTTTCAGTGCTGGTATTAAGTGTTCAGAATGTGTGGTAATCCAAGCCTATGAACTTAGCCATTTCATAATTAATCTTTATACAGGCATGAGAATTTTCCGCGTTTCTGCGAATTTCCGCATTTTTCCCTGCCTGCGTCACATTTTTTATATCCCTAAATCTAAATCTGTGTTCGTTTTGAAAGGAAAAAAAATTGTGTTTCATACCAGTTTCATTTATTTCTCAAACGACTGGAAATCAAAACTATGTTGAAAGGCATTTTCGTGACCTTTTACCCCTGTATTCCCATCAAGAAGTGTGAAAGCCACTCTATTGTGATGTGTAATGTGTTTGTTTTGAACCGTGCCTGTAGGTATGATGTTAATTTCTTCAACGCTCTATCTCAGGCACGTCAAAAGAATTTACTCTGCATTTCAATCCAATCCATCCAGTCTTTATGAAGGATCAAATAAACTTATAAAGTTAGTGACACAAAGAAACGATTGATTATGGTGATTTTAGATCACTATATTGTAGATGTTCGACAAAATGGGTCGTAGAATTAATCGAAGAAAATTGGGTAGAGAAAGCACACAGTATAGGGAAGATCGTCCGCATCGTAAGCGGAATTACCAATCCTGTTGAGCATCTGAAAGCAAAAATTGAGGTATTTACGTTTCCATTTTCTTAAAATGTTAAATTCGGAAGATTTTTTTGGTTGCAGGCCATCTTACCTAATAGTTTAGTGGTAGCGAAAATGCCACATGAGTCTGCAAAATTCGGAACTTCATTGACAGTAGCTGAATAGGAAATTGCTCTGTAGTCTGTATAGAGGAAATTCTGATTTTCCGCGTTTTTTTTAACATGGCCACTCACATGCATGCCTGTTTACAATACACCTGTATTTCAAACTCCATTTAATTGTGCACAATATTTTAGTGGCTTGACCTTCCATTTAGAATGTTCTATACCTATTCTTTTGCAACAGGTGACAGGCCATAACCATGGCTCGAAAGTGAGGAATTTGGGAAGTTCCTTCACAGGAAAGTTGTCCATTTGGAGGGAATTTGGCCATTTGAGGGGATTTAATAGCCTAGCAATATATATGGGAAATCTGTGAGAATGTGATGACTTCCCAGGAAATTACATTTTTTCAAGCCCTGGCCATAACTCATTCAATGCAGCAATAGGTGCACCAGTACATCAGACTGCAAGCAAATTTGAACTATTTTATGCGGGGGTACTTTTGCCCATACACAGCATAGTATTAAAATTTTTTGTAAAATTTTGTAATGGTTTTAACCATGACTCCTCCAAATATAGAATTTTGTCCCTCTCCCTTCCTTTGCCATTTCCATTCCTCCCCCACCCTGGAAACAATGGTGCCTCTTGTATCAAAAAATTCCCAAAATATTGGTGTACGATTACACTCATTAACCTATACTATCCATAAGATGCCCTTTTCTAGAGTTCATCAAGAATCGGGTGACTTTGATCAATTGCAAGGTTAAATAGTGTAATGGGCCCAAAAGTGGTTATTTTAAAGTGAATAGACTAGAAAACTCACTGCAGCTAATTGAGTGTATCTGAAGATTGCCAAAAGCAAATGAGAATGAAACAAAGAGAATTAGAAAGCCTGGTTCTTACTCGTTAAACTGACATGAGAGTTAGTAATTTAATCCCTGATAACATTTTTGAGACAGACTGTATTATATGAAATGACACATTTAACATTAATAGCACATATGACCTTCACTCATTCATCTTTGACAGGTTGCTAGAGAAGGACATCTTCACAATACGTGAAGCTGCCTGGCTAACAGAAGGTGCTTATAAATACGAAGAAGTTGTGAGGATGATGGGAGATATTGTAGCCACGTTACATGGACAGATCAGGGTATGTGGACTTCAGTTTTAGGTTATTAACCTAGGCCAATGGTATTAAGTGCAGTGGTGCGACTTGCACACTGAAGTGAAGAATTAGCTTGAGTGGGGCTAGATCTATAACTAACATATCCGAGATCGGGGAAGGATGCAAATTTACGGAATCACAGAATCGATTCCGCAGTGATTCCCAAGTAGCATCCGGATATGAGAATCAATTTTTTCCAGTGAATCATGTATTAAGAATGTCATTCTTAAAAAAAAAAAAAACTCGGACAAATTTGCACCTGAATTGAGGCTGATCATTTTCTTGTTCAGGGCAAAAGACTTTCATTGACTTGATGACATTAAGGGCAATCTGCTAGCCTACAGATCGGTCAGCACTTAATTTGTCGTTGGGAATGTGGATGGTTTGTTTCTTAGCCAGTGCACTAAAACGAATACAAGTACTGACTGCTGGATTTGTGTTAAACTGACGCTATAACAGTGTATATTACTCTTAAGAGTAGGGTGTAACCCCTGACTGTTACCATACGCCCCAGTCTAAAAAAAAACAACGCGGGCCCTGTAGGGGTCAGTATAATAGATACAAGAGGCCCCGGATCAGCTTAAACGTTGAATAAATCATGGACACCACCACAAAGCCTTACGACTGACTTGTGGACACGATAAGAAGAAGAAGATCTACAGGACTGGGTGTTCAGGATTTCAAATCTTGTCGTAGGAAAGTGCAGTAACCTGAGAAGTTCACAGTTCTCAGAAAATGTCTACGACTTGCCGTAAATAATTTGGGATCACTTCCAAAAACATCACCAAAGGGTCACAAAATTCACTACTGCGTATATTTATCACTTTGGTTTAACACTAGTGCAATTCAGATCTTAAAATATAAATTTCAACTTGCAAGTAATGTTTGGCAGTTGTTATTATTTGTTCCTAGATAAAGGAAAAATTATTTTTTATGCGCCTGTGGATCAAATTCTGTTTCTTTTATATAGTTCGGTCTCATGATGAAAATGGCAGTGAACACTGTTTACCCAAATTGAAAATCATGCGCAGTGACAAATAGGTACTTTTCCCCCTCTCAACAGTTACCCAATAGTGCTCGAGTATTGTGGACCTAATCAGTGTGTTGTGTAATGAGAAGAAAACCCATTACCTATCCTATACTCAGTGAACTCAGTCTTGTTTTTTTTTACTCTGATGCCGATTTGGGGACCCATATCACTAGGCAAAAATGGACAGCCAGATGTGTGCTCTTGGCCAGACTGATGCTATTTTCAGGTGGAAAAACATTGCCTGTATTATAATGAGTAGGAATGTGATCCCCTCACAAGCGGTATTATACCCCATGAACAATGATCCATTTTACACTTCCACATCGAAATTTCCCATCGATCGCTCTCTCTCGCTTCGCTCTCTCTCTCTCTCTCTATCGCGTCTCTAGCTATCTCTCTCGATATCGCATCCTCTCTCCAGCTCCCTCTCCACTTACCCCTCTCTCCTCTCCTGCTCCCTCTCCTTCACAACTAGTTGTATTATACTCCTACCCTCCCTGCTCTTCCCTCTGCCTGCCCTTCTCTCCCTCTGCCTCATCTCCCTCTCCCTCCTATCCCCTAAGCGCCCCCATCCCTCCACTCTCCCTCCACCCCCTCTCTCCCCTCCCCCTCTAGGAAGCTCTCTTCCCCATCCCCCTCCCCATTAAAGGTTGTGGGAGTAGTTGAGTATGACAATAACACCCCTTCACAAAATTGTTCCATGGATTTTCAGTCTACCTGTGTTATTCATTTGGTGTTGAATCACAGAGAAATCAGTGTGATAGTAATTTACAAATTTAGTTTCACAAAAATAGACTCAAGGTTACAATAAAAGATGCTTTCGTTTCAAATATTTTGTGTAATGTACATTTTTTCCCATTTATGATCAGCAATGCCAGAGGGAATAGCCGAATCCACCAGGGTATACCATAGCAGACCTCACAGAGTGTGTGTTTCCATATAATAGAAATGGTAAGTTGGGCTGGGTAAGTAAGGTATAGGTACAAGCGTGGATGAGATGTGTTATAATGGGCCATTTGGGGTTTTGTAATATGCACCAAAAATTACTCATTTTTAAAATGCCTGGTTTTTGGTAAATAAAAGTGAAATTGTAAATTATCATTTTCTTGGAGACAGCTAACAATATTCAAAAAGAGGGATTTTTTGAAACATGTAAATAAGGTTTGCCAAGTGCAAAAAAATGGCAAAGTGTGGATAATTTATTTATAGAATCACGGCCGTTATGGAAACATGTCTTCCTGTCACATTGAAAACACTAGTAGCACATTGCATACCTTTGTATGATAGAGTGAAATTTTTTCAAGCATGTTAGGACAGCCCATCTGATTTTCATACATGTAAGTATATAGATGTGTGATTCGCATCCAAGAAATCAGGATCCTGACTATAAGTTGTTGTAGAGGTTCATCAGGATCGTTGAATATTATGTAGCAAGTTCATTACTACTGATCCATGTCAACTTGAGTTGCAAACGTTTCAGGAACGGCTGTTCCTTTCATCAGCACTGAGATGAGACTGGTGGATGTCCAAGTTTGGTTGGTGATTTTTTCAACCTGGAGTTGCCAGTTGCTTCTCCAATCCTTGGGTATTTTTTATTTTTCTTCCAACAGCTCATCATAAATAAGTGGGGGGGGGGGGGTCTTTCTTTCTTACTTTCTTACACGGGTGGGTGGGGGGTGCCATCATGAACTGCGACAAGGGCCAATACTTTCTTACACACATTTATGATGATGAGCTGTTGGAGAAATATTCCCCAAGAATTGGAGAAGCAACTGTCAACTCCATGTTGAAAAAATCACCAACTAAACTTGGACATTCACCAGTCTCATCTCAGTGCTGATGAAAGGAACATCCATTCCTGAAACTTTCACAACTCAAGTAAGTTGACATGGATCAGTATATAATGAACTTGCTACATAACTGATTATAAGTTGCCTGAAATGATAGCGTTACTCTGCTAAGGGACAGGAAACCCTTTGATGGTGTGTACTTAGGGTTCTCTACATATTTACTACGAACAAATCGCACTTTCCTCAGATTTTCCACCGAGGCAATCTGCTGTGTCTGGGTCACTGACAATGCATCTTGCACGTTGCCCTTTATACTACCAGGAAGTGTGTTCCCATCAAAGAAACTTTCTGTCCCTGAGTAGAGTAACAAATCGTATCACAATTATGTCTTGCAATAATCCATTTCCTGTGTGGCCGTCTTTTTTTGTAGTTTCAATGATGAGCCTATGGTTGACCATAGGGACATAATCCTGGCAGCTGTGAAGGAAAGATACCAAGACGCAGAACACGAAGAGGTCTCTAAGATCGAGGTCATCTCAGAGTCTGAACTCCGGATGATGTTATGCGTGGTAGAAGAGGATGATGTAGATGTTAGTGCGGCAGCACTGATTCAGGCCGTCTTGGAGACACCTAAGATGGAAATGGAACCCTTTGTTTTGTCACCCTCAAGAAGGCAAAGATCTGGAAGGTAAGATTACAAAGTGTCTGTGAATTGTACAAAAAAGTCCAGAACATTACACAGCAAATCTCATTTCACGTAACTATTACTGGCATGATTTTCTGAGACTTGTTTCTGTTTTGAGTTTTTTGCCAAAATTATATCTTTTGTGTACAATTCAGTGGCAGGGTAACATTTGATTGTACTAAGAATTTGTTTTCTTATTTGACACAATAGTTATTCCAAGACACAAGAGGCAGAAGCAGAAAGGGAAAAGCAGGTTGTCACGCCAACAATAGAAATGGCAGGTGAAGACATCGACAACAGCTTCCAGGAGGCGGCAGTAAAGAATGACAGTGTAGCGTCATTAGGATCAGGTTATGAAGGTGACGGGGAAAGCGAAGGCGATGTAGATGTCATGGAATGTGAAGGTAATCATTTTTTTTAATGGAAATATATGTTTAAAAAAGAGGGATTGGTTGGAACGGTTTAAAGGGGTAAGAGTGAGACATTAGCTGTGGGGTCCCCGTCTCTGAGGATACAAGTTTGCACATGATTTATAAGTAGCGGAACTACTACTAAGAATGTTTAAACAGTTTATTGGACAAACAAGTGTTTAAAGGTGCATTTCGTGATTTCAGCACCTTCTGTTTTATTCATTGATCACTAGATATCCTTGAGAAAAGCTTATTCCCAAAATTTGAGTTGATCCCGATCTTGCGGTTTAGTGTTATGGGCAATTGCTCGTTTTCCACGGTCCCATAGGCTACTGTGCTGTAATTTCTGTCCGTTTACGGACAGAAAATACAATTGCGAATTTCTTACAGATGCGACCGAATTGCACGTAAGATTGGGCACACATGGATTAGTAAGGCTAATGGTCCAGATGATATAATAATCTCAACATCTTTTAGCTAAGTCGGGGGGACGAGGCTGTGGATCACGAAATGCCCCTTTAAATCAGAGCTTCTTTAAGAAAGGTGTTACTAATCAGGGGTTTAATATCATTAAGAAAGTAATTTTTAACTTTTATACTTGTGTTACTTTTCAGATGGCTGTCCAGTTAATAGAGTGCACCCAAGTTTTTTTTTTTTTTTTTTTTTCATCGGGTTCATCGTCCAATTTTCTTTCTAGAAATGTATACTTTTACATACAATAATTAAATATTTGCAAAGTTACAAACCAAAATAGATACTCGGAAACTCAAGGTTCACACTGCCCTTAAAGGGGTAAGAGTGAGACATTAGCTGTGGGGTCCCCGTCTCTGAGGATACAAGTTTGCACATGATTTATAAGTAGCGGAACTACTACTAAGAATGTTTAAACAGTTTATTGGACAAACAAGTGTTTAAAGGTGCATTTCGTGATTTCAGCACCTTCTGTTTTATTCATTGATCACTAGATATCCTTGAGAAAAGCTTATTCCCAAAATTTGAGTTGATCCCGATCTTGCGGTTTAGTGTTATGGGCAATTGCTCGTTTTCCACGGTCCCATAGGCTACTGTGCTGTAATTTCTGTCCGTTTACGGACAGAAAATACAAATTAAAATTGCGAATTTCTTACAGATGCGACCGAATTGCACGTAAGATTGGGCACACATGGATTAGTAAGGCTAATGGTCCAGATGATATAATAATCTCAACATCTTTTAGCTAAGTCGGGGGGACGAGGCTGTGGATCACGAAATGCCCCTTTAAATCAGAGCTTCTTTAAGAAAGGTGTTACTAATCAGGGGTTTAATATCATTAAGAAAGTAATTTTTAACTTTTATACTTGTGTTACTTTTCAGATGGCTGTCCAGTTAATAGAGTGCACCCAAGTGATAGCCAGGATGAACCAGGTCCATCATGTGTCCGTCAATCTAACCAAAGAAACAATCACTCCTCATCCTTCTCAATACACATAGACAATATCTCCATGGAAACCAATGCAAGGTGCTCTGGGAAGGTAATAGAAACTGATAGCCCCAATTGTCTCGTCAAACGATCCCCAAGGTTACGACAAGTCAAGGGCAAGAGCTTCCAGTTTGATGTCAACGGCAAGCTGCAGATGCAGCCAGTGAGGGCGCCTTTGCAAAGAGTGGAGAACGGAGTGCGGCCGATGACGAGGCAGAGTAGTGCGGGAAAGAGGAAATCGATAGAGGACCAGGGAGATGGGTCAGACAGTGTATATTTTAGTTTATGAGTTGTTACAGCCTGCCTTTGTGTGTTTCTTTTGTGGCCTTGGTTGGGAGCTGTGATCATCATGTAGGTCAGACAATGGCTTTGGAGTAATCTACGTCGATCTGCGCATACAACCTGACCCATCGGAGCAATCGATTCAGTGCCACGTCCATCCATTTCAAGTTCATAGGCCTTCAACATCAAAGAAAAGTTGTTAAGCGACTGCAAAAAGGTCATAAGTCCAATAGCTGCGATGGGATACATCTGTGTATGCCGTGTATTAGGATAACTCTTTGAGTCAGTGGCTCTTGAAATGGTTCTTCAGGCGATTGTGGTGCCCGAAGAACCATTTCAAGAACCACTAACCAAAGACTTGGCATAATAGTATGTTTGATGGGAATTTCTGACAAATGGCAGCTATTGCACTCAAAGTATGACAAAATTTTCACATATTACACCATACTGCAATCAATTCTCACTTATTTGAAAACAATTTGAATGTTCAGAATGTGTATTTTTTTATTTTCCTTATAAAGATCCACCTGGCACCTGTCAGAACAATATTTTTACATGTCTAAAAAATAATAAAAGCAAAAATGCGAATTGATGACCATCTTCCAAAAAGCATGACAGATGCATAGTGAATAGTGCCAATCATGTTACAGCCAACAGTCAATAAAAAGAAGATTAATTTCTCCTGCATTTTCCACATAATGCAAACATGCCAAAGTATTTTCAAGTAAGTGGAAGTGATTGTAGTAGCTGGTATTCTGAAAGGGTGTCTTTAGACCTGGGTTTAAACCAGGGTTAGTCCTACATAAGTGGACCTTTTTGTGGGCCGCCAGCTATAGCTGGCAGGACCACTTAGCAATCCGTTGTGCGTGTGTATGTGTGTGTGTTTGTGTGTGTCAAAAATTGTTAAGTTTTTTTTTTAAAATTGACCTCAATTGAAAAGTTTAACTTCAATTGGAACCAAACTTCTGTCATAGGTGCACAATGGGATCCCTCATATGTTGATGAGATCAAAGGTCACATGCCAGGGTCAAAGGTCATGGGGCGGCCCACAGCTTATATTCTTTGAATATAGCGAGCGCGAAAGCCGAGAACCGCGAAATTCTAGTTTCCCTTTGTACTGTGAAAGTTAAATGTAACAGGTGAGAAAATCCCTCATGGATGGGCCATTTTGGCCCATCCATGAGGAATATTTAGAGTATATTGGAAGGAAAAAAGTCCACTCATGTAGGACTAACCCTGGTTTAATCTCAGGTCTAAAGTTAGACTCCCTTTCAAAATACAAGCCAGTATTTTTAATATTTTTCTTTGCCAGAGTGCCACTTTAAACATGGGTTTATTTTTCTTAGCACCCGTATAAATTCAAACCAAAATTTGACAATCATGTCGTCTAAAGTCAGGGACAGAATAAGCCGGCCAATTGCCCGTATGTCAAGGTTTGTCAATCGGCGCGGCACAGACTGTGATTGGTTTGAATGTGCTATATGGGCGGGGCATGTTTGAAAGAAATATGATTTTAAATGTCATAGCATGCCTCATTTGAGTCGGGTTTTCGACGCAGAGACACAATAATTCACATAAGTAAACTTTGTTTCAATAAGCTTTAAATGTTCACAGCCGACATTTTTTCTGCACCGTCAAATTACGTCAGACGCGCAGTTGGTCGCCTTATTCTGTCCCCGATTATACCACCTAGTATTTTGCTGAAGTGAAATACAGTGTTGCCCTCCCTGTTGTTTTTGTAGACTGAAGTACTTAATTGTCTTTTTTATGTAATTCTGATTCCAGGGCATGCATTATGAAAAAAATGCCTTTGTGTGGGAGATCGCGGCTATTGTGTGCTCAGGTAATAATTGCAAAAACAAAAGATGTTGTCCACAACTTGGGATGAACAGGCGACACAGGGTTTGAAAAAATGTAAATTTCCCTCCAAATGGCCAAGTTTCCCTCCAAATGGCCCAACTTTCCTGGAAGGAGCTTCCCAAAATTACCCACTTTTTCGAGCCATGACAGGACTGCTGAAGTGGAATTAATTTATAATTACTTGTCAGCCCCTAATTCCATTACTAAATTTATTCAAATTAAAAAATGCTGTAAGCTTGGATTGGGGCATGTTATGGTACAGTGGGGTAGTAATCCGTAGATGATTGGGGTGGACATCAAATGGACAATAATGTACCAAAGTCGAGAAGAAGACTAGTCCGTAGCATCGGGTATAAGCCCACCCCAACAAAGGCAGATGTACTTCAACATAGGGGTGGGATTATACCCGGGGAGGGGTAGAAAGTTGGGAGCAAACATCATCAGATACAAAAATTGCAATAATATCATTTTGAGTTATTATTCACCAGGAATGGACCAGATACCAATTTATACCATTTTTTAGCAAATATTCAAAACATTAAAAATAATGTTCGATTTTACCCTCACATTACATCAAAGTAATTATAGCAAAACAACCACATCTTACTACCGACTCCTGTTTTCCCTCTTTCCCCTCACCCAACCTCGCCGTTGCTCTCCCCCCCCCCTCCCTTTTCCTATTCCTCCCTCTCCCTAGCCGCTTTTATTCCTTCAATGCTCCGCCATCCCACTGCATTGGGCCCTGACTTTATGGCTCTGTATTATTTTCATGAATGCTAAAATTACCACCTGGGCTTAACCGTACCATGATTGATGCGATCTCATGTATTTTTCTGTTACAAAATTAGGGGTGGGCTTATATACCCGAAGGTGGGCTTATTACCCGAGTGGTTACAGTATAAGAAAGCAGCCCTACATGTATGTCATGATTCTGATTGTTCTGAACACTGGAAAGCCTGGTAACAGACATAATGTGAAAATTGCGAAGCTCACTTCATGGGAAATTTGTATCTTGTGTTTTTTTCATTTAAAGAAATTCAGAAAATGAGTGATGGATCCGTTTTAGAACACTGTTTGCTTCATTTCCCAGAAATGAAAATTTTTGCCACAATTCTAACATAGGATAGATAACATCTGGAAACATGTTCATAATTTAACACATCGATCACCAAGACCAACACCTTCAAAATGATGATCCTGTTTATTGCGTTTTAAAATGCAGTCGGAGAGGTGCTATTATAATTCTTTTTATGCTATTCATGTATTTCTGCTATTTTGAAGTGGTATCTAGTATAGTGTAATTTGGGTAGCAATCTGTGTTACAATGTGGCAGAGTTGTGCTTCTTCAATTTCACATTTTAAACTTAAATTGTGATGTATGTATTGACAGCAAGATTTATAGCAATTTTCAAAACAATTTAGATTTGATACAATTTCAGTCAGTTTGCTTTTTGTTTGTGTGCGGGTGCTGTCTTTCTTTGACTTAAGTTTAAAAATTAAATTGCAACTATTTGCAGGGAATATCAGGTGAAAAGAGATTTGTTTTGGGCATATGATTTGAATAAGAAACTAGTGAATATTTTAAGTACAATCAATCTCAAGCTTTTGTGTGGTATAATCCAATTGTTTCTAGGCTTAGCTGCAAAAGTGATTGTTTGGTACCTGGCCTTTAAAGGGTCAATATTTTGCCAACAATATTCAAAGATGTGTTGGCAGTATCAAACTTGTCTTAATTACTGTAATCTGATCTTCAAGGTTACAAAAACTTGGAATACTTTGCATTATCAATCATTTCCTCGCAAATTTGTATTTTTAATAGATTACATTCCGTTTGATCTCAACCTCACATATTGGATTATAAGATTTGTACAAATCTTGTTTCACTTTTAGAAATCCTTCCCAGTCATGGGATGGCACAATATCAAATGGCTCCTACACTAAAAATGTGGAGATAGATTTTGAAAGCAAACTTGTAGTTTAACAGTCGTGAACATTCCACAATTGGCACATTCCAACCAGCAGTGATCGTTTCAATTCTACTTCACTCTACTCCCTCTGACTCTGTGTGCCTGGGGCCCATGTTTATATTGTTGCAAGCTGTGTAGTCCTCAGCTGTTTTATAGAAACAAAACAATATTGTAAAATAATCAGGATTGGTATCAGAAGCATATTTTAGTACAAGGAATTAATTCCGCGATTGTTCCTGGTAGACTATTTATATGTTTTGATTTTAGTTGGAACCATAATTATTCTGTTTCTCAATTTAAGCAGTAGGTAGGTTTTAAGATGTAATTTGACCTTATTAAACCCTTGTAAGAACACAAGTAGAAAAATTGTGTTCATCAAAATTGATAGCATCCAAGAGAGTTAGAGCTTTTCACACAGGGCAGAGATTGATATGACAAACTGCTTTTTTTTCATGAAATTGTAGATACTATGGCTCATCCTTTAAAAGTGCTTGTTCCAATCGATTTGCCCCCCCCCCCAGTTTACCGGAAGTAGTATTCAATTTTGGTATCAGATGAAGGCCAGATTGCTCATATCATGTTTTGAGGAGTCAAGTGTGTGAAAATATATCAAAAAAACATGATAATGACAAAAATTGGATGATTTACGCCAATATTAATTGGCTCTCATAGAGTTTTAAAATATTGGGCTCGAATGCGTCTTCGCCCATATTTTTGCAACTCGTAGCTCGAACAATTAATTGGGTTCATCGATCCAATTTGATATTAATTGCGTCCGAAATTTGAGCTTTAAAATCCATTTCTTTCCCAAGATAGAGACAAAATACTTACCGTTTTAATGGTTAACCTTAAATATTAGCGCGGTAAGTGAATAGGGCATTGCAATAAGCTATTTATTTTTCTACCGTAAAAATAAGTTTGATTCCCACTGCATACTAGGGGTCAGTGTATGCAAGGGTCAGACTCTCATGTGAAGTAGAAAACACGATAATAGCTAAAATCTGAACAAGCACATTTAAATGACTTCGCTGTTGTCACCTTGAGTTGTTCTGAATAGATATGATCTTTCTGTTAATAAGTAAACTCAACAGGTGAACTAAGTCTCTTACACACTACAGATGCTATGTGCCTTGTGTGAGAGGTATAACAGTGATGAATGGGTCAGGGTTGGAAAAGTATTGAATTTGGTCGCTAATTTGAAATCAACATGGCAATTGATTACAAATTAGATCAAAATCTGCTCTGGGTGAAAATCAGTAATATTTCTTGGCTAGTGACTGCTATTGGAATAACTAGGGTTTGCTGGAAATCAACTCATTGTCACAAAATTGGCAAAGCAGCTTCAGTGTACAATATCAGATTTATTTTTTGGTTCTCATATGAAAGATGAAATCGATTGTATGACATCAAAAAGTCACCAACCCCAATCTCAGGAAGTAGTGTGTGTGTGTGGGTGGGGGCGGGGGTAATTATTGCCCATAGTTATCAAATAATTACAGTTGCCAAACGGGAGTTGTAATAAGATGGTTACTTCTCATTTGCATTATTTTCTTGCTGCATAATAAGTGGCTTTGACAGTACTGTACACGAGCAAATTAAAGTTGCGGCAAGGTTTATATTTGATAAGGCTGATTAAAGCATTGTAGCTTGTTTCTATTTTTACTACTTTCACTTGTTATCATTTTGGCATATTTTTAAAACTACCATTAAAATAATTCATCGGTAGGAAAAGTGTTCAGCCAGTAAGATATGGGTTTGTAGAACATAAAAACGGTACTCCTTTGTTTCATCTTGGCTAACCCAAATGATGTGTTAACCACACAATATTCCAGTGTCTTCAATTGGCAATGTTAATATAGTATCCAATAAGACATATATTTGTGCTGCTTTCAGCTGACACTGTAAATATTTTGTATTTTTCCCTCTATGCAAATGTATGTACAGTACCATGTAGTCTTCCATTGTAATTCAGATAGATACTGCACTTCTATTTTCTTATATTCTGACATTTGTACCTGTAGGTGAACCAAAGATTTTGGTTGGTGTACAGCATTCCAATAAGCTTTGAAATTCTGCAATTTCCAAAGCTATGTTTCACTCGGTAATTAATGGGAACTACAGAAGAATTCATTTGAAATCATCTTCCCAGCTTTTAGAATTTAATGCTATAGTTCATTTCTCTACCTCTGAGCTGATCATGTCATAACCTTGACGCAGCTTTTACGCATGCATCAAGATATGCCGTCTTTGTACGTGAGAGTAGAAACGTTGACGTCACTGCACAGATGTAGGGCAACAGAGTACTTAATACAATTGAGAAAACATTCCTGCAAAGAGTCACAACAGATGTGCAAGAAATGGTTTCTTGTACAATTTGATAGTCAATTTTTTTTACAAATTTCTCCCAATGACACCATGATTTGTAAAAGGTCTCTGCAAGTTAAGAACAACTCCTAATGTACCATTTGTGAAATGAGAATAAAATTTTCAAGTGTTTTGTATGATACACTCCTGTGGATTTTTTATATTGCTCAATTCTTTTGTATAACAAGAACATTGTTTGTGCCTTATTTTTTCTAAAAAATGATGTAATCATGTGAAAAAGGGGCAAGTACAATTTTTTGATATGTACACTGGAAGGAAAGTACTCCATTTTGGCAATGAAAATTATCAACCAAATTTGCAGCGGGTTACACGAGTGTTACATAGGAATTATCAAAAAGTGAAATGGTTTCTTTATACTGTATGCAATTCCTAAATACAGTGACAACTTGAATTTCTTAAAGGTGCATTTTGTGATTCAGCCTCTTCGGTTTTTGTTGATGATTTACTAGACATCTTTAAGATTATCCCCAAATTCAGTTGATTCTGATCTTGCAGTTTGTTTATGAGGCAATGCTTGACTCACACAGGCTCTGTGGCTGTAATTTCTGTCCTTTAGCAGACAGAAAATACAAAATTGAAGTTATTACAGTTAAGATCAAATTTCTGCATAAGATACATCACACTAACTAACGGTTCACATGATATCCAATGTCACATTTTTAGATTGTGGCAACAAATTCCTACTGGGGCAATTTTGGGTGAGTTGAAGAAATTAACAACTAGTTTTGCTCGATGAGCCAAGATTTCAGTGGAAACCCAATTATAGTGATTCATTTTAAAAAGGTCCATAATCATAATTATTAAAGGGACATAATTCACAGAAGCCTCCTATGTGTTCTTACCAATATGGCTACAAGTTACAGTGCACAAAATTGAAGTCCTGTAGTTATTTAGGTAATTCTGTGGAACGAGCCTGGCATCATCACAAATCCCTTTAACTTGAGCTCTCATCCTATGCCATAGGTTCCCAACCTTTTTGCCTGAGACCCCAATTCTAAATAAATTTGGTAAACCAAGGTATATACAGGTACCCTAATTGAAGACATCTTTATTTTATGCTTGCTTTTCAGAATGTTCATTGACCTTCTTTTTTCAAAGTTAGCTTCGCGGCCCCATTCTTAAGGCCCACGACCCCCAGGTTGGGAAACACTGTCCTGGACAGATAATGTAGACGGATATGATAAGGTGTCTAAAAAAACGTCTACAGACTTGACCCACTTTTATTGGTATTTTGCAGAAATTTTTTTAAATATAATT
Source organism: Ophioderma brevispina (assembly GCA_023653785.1). NCBI lineage: Eukaryota > Metazoa > Echinodermata > Ophiuroidea > Amphilepidida > Ophiodermatidae > Ophioderma > Ophioderma brevispina. Next base: position 21,606 of record JAMKCH010000084.1, read on the forward strand.
TACTACATGCATGGAATGTAAGCCATTTTTGGTAATATGGATATTTTGAACCAAAAAGTTTGTAAAAAGGTTCTTTTTTGGGGTCATTGCAAAAAAGAAAAAAATGACCAACTACCCTACTTGAAAAGGTCTAGCTCCCTTCCCCATAAAAAAAATCAAATATCCTGCTGCTAATAAGAGGATGTCTTACGAAAATTGTTTATAATTCTAGGAGGAACCTGTGAAAATAACCAGGGTGTATCTGGTACAGCTTTATGAAAGTGTGTGATTTATGTCTTACATATATTTTACGGTCAGAATTTTCCTACTTATTTGGTATATTGACTGTCATGTGGTATTTACTCAGTTTCAATATGCTCCGAGGTCAAGTTGAGGATTTTGAGACCAAATATTTGAAGTAAACATTTTCCAAAATGTATGCAAACCTCTATTCAGTACTTTTGTCCTTGAAACAATGCAACTTATGATTACAACGGTCTGGTAATAACTTTGATGGCAAATTCACAATGTATGGAAAATTATGCCAATATATGCATGTTTTTCATAATTTTGGATTATTTTGATAGCAAATTGCATGCGACATTAGATTGTGCCTGTGACGTCTACAATGATGATGATCATGGGTTGGTTAGCCATCCATCTTTGGCACACTTAGGGATTAGTTGGTGTCCTCCAGATTTTTTTCATTGCAATGCTTGGTAACTGACAATTTTACTCAGCATTTTATAGCCGTGTCTAAGCCCAAGGTCGTGACCGGAGGCACTGGCGCGACACGCCTTTAGCCTTATCAGTCAGGTAGTAATCACACTGATAGTGAAAGCTATGCAATGAAATAAAAGTTACCGACCAATGTCACCAAAAACAATCTAAAGATGGCAGCGAACCGATAACAGGATTGAGCTCGGGCTAGGAATTCTTTTTTTTGTTGGTCTTATAATGATGATCATGAAGTTTCTGTGACAGAGTGGTCAAGGCACAAGTTTTGCAGTATTGCTTTACTGATTCCATCGTGAAGGGCAGTGTGATCTTTATGGGAGTTGATCCCTCCACGTGAACTTTTTATTATGTTTTTGACACTTGAGTTTCCATGAATAAATTCTGCTAAAGACCACACTGGTGGAATGTCTACTTGGTATAAATAAGCAAGTAATTAACATACTGTAGTAGATATACAGTAATTAGTTGTAGTCATAGGATGAATAAACAAGCCAGGTTTTTTTACTAAATTCCTTGTGTTTGTGTTCAATTTGAAGCCAGAGTTTTTAGGCCAAGAAAAGAAATAAAAGTTGATCGTCCGGTCTTTTGAAAAAACTTCAAAAAGTTGGTGAGGGAGGCCTTTATTATTTGTTATTTTATTATTTTGTTCAAAGATGGCCACTTTTGAAGATTGCATTTGCAGTGTGGAAATAGTAGTATGCAAAAAGGTTGAAATTGAAGAAATTGCTCAACAAAATGAAGGATACTCTATAAAATAGGTATGAGAGTTCAATAGTGCTCCGATAATTTTTGTTGACTTTGTTTTTCCTTTTTAGCCTTCTTTTTGGTGTTGTTGCTTTTTTTCAACAAAAAAAAATCGGTTGCGGCGTCCAAAATCGGAGCGAGCGGGGACGATCAAATGGTTTATTTCTTTACTTGGCCTTGTACCAATACAAGCTGCATGGTGAAGCAATTTGTAGGTAGTCTGTGACAAAGATGACCTGTAAGTTGTATGCTCCATGTGCGTTTGTGTCAAACTTCAACAAACGTATCTTTCTAATACAAGTTCCATTTGCAACAGATCTTGCGTCATAAATGCAATACGAACACTTTCATGTTAATTAGGTCACATACCAAGGTCAAAGGGCATTTGAGGTCAAGTTGTAAAAATAACAAAAAATGTAAATGGGTGTTTTAGTGCACACTTTGAATTAAAGAGAAAAATAAAGTGAGTGGTTTTGAAGATCAACTTAAAAGCTAAAAATAGCATATTTTTGAAGAGTGCCCCCAATTTTCGAACTTTGAGATTTTTGCAGTGCATTGGTAATTTGGCTAGTACTATTACCTGTTAATGGTAGAGCTCAAAATTCTGTGTGCAAAAGGATTTTGTAATAGTAGAATGAGTAATGTCAGGGGTCTCCGCTAATAATTTAATGGTTGCTAGAAACGTCCTATCCAATATGAATAGCCGGGAAATTGCGCCATCTACGTGTCTAAATCTTTTTCCGTTTCTGTCGATTAGGCTTGTCCTTTGTAAGGTGCCACTTATTTCATCATGAATAAACATTTTGGCCTTTCCAGCGCCTCCTTGGATTACCATTTGGGATCCCAATTCTAATTACAAAATCGCGTTTATGACAACTACGCATTTTTGTTGCAAGTACAGAAACGAGATATTTCTCCGACTTAAACCATTGAATTTTTAATAACATTAACATCAATTACGATTTTAAAGCTGTAGTTCGTATCGTGCAGTATTATCGTTATTTGAAATCTGATACAGCTCCGTTTTGATACATGTGAGATTCGTAACGCTCTTTCATTTTGTACACAAAACGTCTGACAGCCTGTTATTGTATACCTGTACATTCGTAACACTTTCCTTTTTTGCAAACGAAATTCTTAACACTTGTCATTTTTGTATACGTACATTCGTAATGCTCTTTCCCTTGGTATACAACTTCTGAAACGCTGTCATTTGTATACCTATGGATGCATTATTGATTTTGATTATTTATTCAAGTGACCAAGGGTAGCAAAATCTAGCAAGTCGTTGAACGGCTACACACAATTACACACCTGTTATTGTATACTGCACATTCTTTTTTGCTTGCAACCGAAATTCTTAAACACCTATCTTTTTCGGTATACAAACTTCTTAGACAGCTGTCGTTTGTATACTGTAGATTCGTAACACGCTTTCTTTCTTGCATATATGCCATTTGTATAGGTGTACAATCGTACACAATCACCCAAATTTCTTTCTTACGTCATTTCAATTTAGCCAAGAAACTCAAGCACGCGTTGAAAGTGCCCACTGCAGCACAGGTAGAATTCCAAGCTGGTATACACATGCATTCTCCTCCTCTTTTTTGCTCTAACGAGGAGTTCCGTCCTCCAATTATAATGGTTCCGATAACGAATTATTTATTACTCAAGTAAAACAATAGGGATCAGATACTAGTGAGATAGATCCAGACACCTTGCTGAATGAGATAGCCGGAGGAAATTTAGAAACTTTAGAGGTACAGCCAAAGAAAGCCCAACATGCTCCCTACGGCATCGAATTTTCGGATATATCGGATGATGAATTGCTTATAGCAACAAAAAAGACGTTGGAAACAACAAGAGGCAAAAGTTTTGGCCAACCAGTGACAGAGGTAGAGGAGTTGTTCAAATCGAGGAGGAAAGGTATTTGAATTTTAATAATTATCATAATGAACGTTTTCATTTTTAAATCGTTCATTATAATGGAGTTAGTTTTCTGTTTTCTTCATTTTCGGGTTTGGATGAAAATGAAAGCACAAAAGAGTACACAATACAACGCTCTTTGATGGACATTTAAAGTAATAATGAGAAGAGGAAGAAATTAATACTGCCTTCTTTTTTTTCAGCATTCAAAGGCTACGCGAAGAAATGTGAATGGGCGGTTAATTTATTTAAAAATGAAGTTTGGAAACCAGGAAAGCGCGTCGAGTCTAAAGGCGAGATAAGCCCAATCCATGTTGATCTGCTTTGACATGACAAAGGATGAGTTTGTTTCTCTCTAACGCGTTTTATTTTGGAAGCGAAGAAGACAATGGAAAACCCTTATCTGCTGCACCTTATATGAGATAGTGATTTCTATTGTTTTTTTTTTTGGTTTTTACAGCTTTATCTCGCTCGCCACCAAAGAGAGATGAAATTGATAAATGATCCAGAATTTGTTACCTTGAAGAACAATTTGGATATACCGATATGAAAAGATCTCACCGAAGCAGGGGAATAGTACGGCGCGCAAGCGGAAATTATAACCGTTGAAGAGGAAGCGAAAATGTGGGGAAAATGGAGGCGTTGGAGATACAAACTCCCCAACAGTTGGTAGACACTGTCTTGATACATGTTTGGAGTGCACTTGCTATGAGAGCTGGTAGTTGAACACGCGGATATAAGTATGAAAATTCTCAAATATCCGGCACCTGATAGCCAAGGTCAAGATATTCTTCAGTATACTGAAGATGTCTCAAAGAATCGTCAGGGGGGTCTAAAGCATAGAAAAGTTGAGCCAAAGTGTTGTAAGGGCGTACGAAAATAAAGAAAACCCAAAAGATGCTTGTTCGATGGTATGAAAATAGTGTATCACAATGACTCATGCTACCAATTCAGTCAGGGTTTTAGTTAAGACCATTGGCAAAACCTATGTCTGATATGGTTTCTGTTCGCATAGACTTCTCCTCTTTCTGGGACAGTTGCAAGATGTGTAAACAAGGCAAATGGCCGGTTCAGGACAAACCTTCTATCAGAAGCAAAAAGCTGCCTCCCGTCTTTACGATAAGGGTTTAGAATGAGGAAGTTGTTGTGGACCACGGGTATAGGTCTTCAGCAGTTAGGACCTATAAGCGCACAAGTGATGGGCAAAAGAAAAATATAAGCAAGGCGCTATATTCATCGGCGCATTCAAACTACGTTCTGAACCAAAATCAAGCACACCAAGTGTACAGGTGTCAAGGAGGATGGTGAATCCGTCACTGTTGACATTTTTAATAGACAAATGAATAAGTTTGGACAAAACTGGGCCAATTGAGTCACAAATATTAAATCCACTACCAGCGATTCTTAAAGATTTAAATAAATCGCTCCCCCCTATTTGTGATCAAGGGTATAGTTATGCCCTGAGATATGGAAATTGTTGTAGTAAAGACTGTTAGTGGACTAAATATAACGTAGATTTGTCAAGAATTGATTTTTATGCATTGTTTACTAATAAAAGTCGGAATCCAGTTGTGTTAAGGTCTAGAACAGTCGTAAATGATTGATATTTTCAAGACCGCTTTAAAAATAAATCAGTTTTTTTTTTTAAAAACAAACCCAATATTAAATAAGTTTAAATGATATGACCTAACTTGGCAATTTAGAGACAAAATGTTAAGCCTATTTTGAATATGGAAAAAGCAATGATGTGTCTTTAAAGGGTGTCATTAGGTGATTTTGCCTGGGAAGCAGAACTGCGCTTGCAGATTAAAAAACTCTATCTTTCAAACGATTTTAATTATTAGTTTAGTTCATTGATACAAAATCAAAAAGGAAAGTGTGCGAAAAGTCGGGAAAAACAATAGAAAACACGGACAACAGCATTATTGCTTGTTTTATTTTGCATAAAGTAGGTAACTTTATAGTATAATGTGAGCCATTTGCAAGCGTGCGCGATTTACGTGGCAAATTGAAAAATACAATATTATACAGGTCCCATAAAGTATAGAAATGACAGGTGTATTTTTTGCATTTGGAGAAAGAGTTGACACAAAATTATAAATCTGCCCTGTATAAATCGGTGTAATTGATATTATAATTGACATTTTGTATTATCATGGTAATAAAATTACGGAAGGAAAGGATTTGCAATAAAAATATAAGTATAAAGAACAAAATAAATGTGCAAAAATGAAGCATAATAATTTGTATTTAAGAATGTGAAGAGTTAAAATATTAATTCAACGATTAAGGTTCTAACGATTATTTCTATTATGTGTAATTTCTTTTTTGTACACAGTGTAATACAAGATGGCCATTGTGATGATAATTTAGTTATTCAGGAAACGTAGATTATATTTTACGAATGGACACTTTTCTGTACGAATGTACAGTTTGCGGTTAGATTAGTACAGAAAAGTGTCCATCGTTTAAAAAAATAATCTACAGTTTGACAAATAGACTGAGTCTAGCAATGGTTTAATAACAAGGAATGGATGAAGGCGAGGTTCAAGGGGTATTGTGAGCAACAGATGAACGAAGAAGTTTTTTTTTCAGGTTCATTAGCGTGTTTAGAAAGAAAGACGGAAATAAGGGACATCATCTGCACATATGTAATACTGGAACTGTAGGCACTTCCGACTGATCTAATTAGGTAAGAGTATGTTGAAACCTGGGGACCAATTATTGACCCCTGTGGGACACGTACTTGAGTTATGACTTGGAGGAGACAGATCTGGAAACAGTTAAAATGTTTTATTAAGGATGGAACACTTTGAAATCATCGACTGGGTGTCCTGCCTGGATCCTTAGAGTTGGACCAGATTGTTGATTAGGTCCACCTCTACTTTACTCTATTAAAATTGTGATTTGGGTATCCGAAGAAAGTTTAGATTTTACTCATCACCGGCGGAAAATTGGGATGAATAGTAACGGAGAAAGAAGGGGGATGAAGGGGGAGGTGAAGATAAAGGAAGTGATAGAGGGCCGAGAAAAGATGTGTGGGCGAGTGAAATTTTAGGAAAGCTTCCAATGACAATTTAGTGCTCACTTTACTTTTATTTTACCAAATGCCAGGACCATTAACTTAAAATTTTAATTGTATTTTTTTGCCATATCTTCAATGTGAGGGAGAAAACATGAATAATTGGCCCATGATCAGATCATCCACCTGTAAGTGGGTCCCAGAGGGTGTTTGGAGTCAATCCACAAATGCACCAGTTTTGGGAATTTTCACCTCAATACAGTCATGTGATCCCACAAAATCCTATTCATAACACATCAATCCTCACTTTTACACTCATTTAGCACACAAAGTGCTAGTTAAGAGATTTCAGTAGCTTCTCCCACATTGCAATGCTTCCAATGGAGTTTTTAGGTACTGATGTGAATCGTATTGACGAAACATGGCTAAATTGACAGTACTGATCACAAACTTGCATTTTAAGGGTGTTTTCATCTCTAACGATTCACATGACTACCTGTACAAAAACTTCCAATGGAAGTAATGCACGTGGGAAGCTACTGTATCTTCTCTTGTGCTTGGAGTTAGGGTATTTTTTTAGCATGATCATGATATGGTTGTGGTTCTAAACTTCTGAAAACTTATCCCTAAGTACTGACATGTGTTTAGTACTGAACAGTATAGGCCACATTTAATGCATTCTGGGATTGATTCAAGCACCCTACGAGTGGGTCATTCTATGTAATTTCTAACAGTGAAGTTGGACCTTTGACTGCAACTAGAGCTAGGCAGTTTTTCAGCAGTTTTTTTTAAGCTAGGAAACACAGAATACCAAACTTCAAATTTTTCCCTTGCCGTAAGGGTGAAGAATGGCTTCTGTTTGAATACATAGTCTGATATGTACATACAAACAATATATAATGCCTTAACAAGAACATTTTGTATACTAACGCACTTTTAAGTTGCACTATACTGACATAAAACATCAAAATAAACCAATTTAAATAAATTGCAGCAGAAAGGACGATGATGGCTGTGTGATAATTAGGTCATAGGGAGGAAGATTTTTTAAAACAATTGCCTTGAACGAAGAAAATATTTCCCACCCTTTTGACATACCAATGCCTGTCATCTACATGAAATGCCTGAATTCACCATGAAGGTAAAATTATATGCAAAATAGCAATGTCTAACAACTGTCAAATATCTTTTTCCAGGGCTTATAATTTCGGCGAGATCCGAGAATCGATTCTCGCCAAGATTCTCGTAAACTGACTTGCGTGGATCAATATTGATTCTCGTAACTTAACATAGTAATAATTAAGATGGTTCCCGCAAAATTTGTTTTGGGGATCAAGACTGATTCACTGTACACAGTGACAAATTTCTACCCCCGTTTTTTCCCCTGCCCCCTCCTTGACATCCCAGAAATGACTTCCTACATCAAGCCCCCCCCTAGCCACATCCCCGATAATCCATAAACCTAAGAAGTACCAAGTATCAATAAACTCCCACACAAGTCTCACCAGGAGTGCCTGGTAGTCGACTTATACGACAAGTATTTTGTGTCCCGTGTAAGAATTTTGTTTTGTTCTACATCCAGCGCTGTGTCCTAAATCGCGCGTGATTCATGGATTTAAACTGCGCCTAAGCGCGTTTGGTAGTAAGCGCGATAATGCTGCGCAGCGCTCGATTATTGTCCCCGCCGAACTAAGTTCGGAACGGGACTATGAAATGGTCTCCTTCCGTCCGTATGTCTGTAGTCCGTAGTCTGTGAGAAAAATGTTAACCCGGCCATTCCGTGCTTAAAATGTTTAACCCTTTTTGCCTGATCTTTGAACACTATATCGTGCACACAAAATTCCTTCGCTTCATGGAAGTGCACCATGGCATGCCTCATTTCTGCGATTGGAAAGTGTGTGATAGACGGTTATTTAGGTATGCAAATGAGCTCATTAAATATCACTGGATACTATATTGCTTGTTTTTTGAAAAAAATCATCTTGTTTAAATTCACTGAAAGGAAAGGGGAATTAACTGCAGATAACAATGCCATTCCCTCTTAATACTAGTTGAAACAAGTAGAACAGCACAATCAAGCACATATCAACATGAACAGCTAACGCAGCTAGAAAAACAAGCACTTGAACAACAATAGAACCACTTGAGCACTCAAGTGAAGTACTTAGCTTTTAAGTGCTTGTTTATCAAGTGGTTTTGCTTTTCCTTTTTTTGTTTGAGCTTGCTTTGGAATGTTATAGCTTGGTTCTGGCTTGATTTTAGCTTGTTTTGGAATAAGTTTTATTGTTAGTTGGTGTTAATTCCCCTTTCAACCAGAGGATTAGAGGGCAAGACATTTTTTCACAATCAAGCATTTTTATGTGAGCAGTGGGGGTATGCATAATTAATGTATCACTGAAACAGTACATCAGATATGCAAATTCTTTTGCCACATGAAGTACATTTGGCATGCATTGTTTTCGCACTTTGAAAGTGCATGATATATATGCGGCATAGATATAGGCAAATGAGCTATTAAATATGCGCAATTAATTTTTCGGGGGCTGGGGGGGGGGGTGAAAGGTACAATCGGCTGTGCAAAATTCCTTTGCTACATGAAAGGCCTTATGCCATACATCTTTGTGTGAACATGATATGTGCGATTTAGTTATGCGGTTTAGGTATGCAAAGAGCTTTAATTCATATGCGCCATTAATGTTTCGTCTTAAACGGTACATCGGATGTGCAATTTTTATTTTATGCAGTTAAGTTGTCACTTCCAAATATAGCGAAATTCGGCGGGACATATTTACTCATCGCGTAAACGAGTTTTCGCCTTGGTACTTTGAACTTCTAGGTTTACAGAGTTTATGACATACATATTCCTGGAACAGCTATTGTTAAAGCGTCTAAATAAAAACAAGTACAAACACCATTTTACATCACACTGTCGGATCTGATAATTTATCCTCCAGTAAAGCGGGCTCCCGCATCACACTAAAGCATGTACTCTCAGCATCTTTGAGTTCCTTTTCCACAATTTCTACAATAAAAAATACAGCGTTCCTCAGAACACATTTCGTCTGCTTTTGTGGTTTGAATTGGGGAACATATGCTTGGTTTTACCAAGCTTATACAACAATTTCCCCTTAACCAGCTCATGTGAACCTTGACCCCACACACAGATACACACGACACAAATACCACGTTTCCCTAGAGAAAAGTCGACTTGAAGTCAACATTATTTTTGAATTACTACTGAAGGATTAGCATAAATTAATTCGATTAATGTGTATACAACTGCAAAGCGGATTTCCGATTCGCTTTTAGAAACTTGGATTCACGTCTGTTGACGCCTTCATATATTGGGAAGTTTGACTTCCGGTTCAACGAAGATTTTGCGCACGACCTTCAACATGACGGCCCATGATGATTCAGGCCGACGCGTACTTCGGTTTGCTTCGCGGGGGGCCGTGATTTGATTTACTGTGAATTAGGCCTAAATAGTAGCCAAAACTAACCGTAAACTAGACAGAAAACGGAGACACAAGCCGAGTCCGAATCTCTTTGGCATGACTGCGCTACCCCCATCTCAGTCACGTCAGTTAGTGACAAGCCCGGTTACAAGTACGTACAGTGGCATTACTTGGTGATAGCCGGAAGTGCAGAGACTGGTCTCTTGTTGCGGCCAGTAGAATGAAATCCGGTTACATGTTTCGTTTACACTGCAAAAATTCGAATTCACGACGACTTATTCAAATTCGCTCAAAGTTTTAAAAAGCACTTCACTAATTCTACTTTTTGAAGTCGTATCGATGAATACTCAATCGAATTCACTTCGACTTTTGGCCTCAGTGTAAAAGGGGCGATACTATACTTCGTCTGGCCTTAACTAAGGCGCGACGTCGTAAATTCACGCCGTCTAAAGTCGCGAATCGTAGTAACCCGCAGCTGTAATTGCGATCATACAAAGGCGGCGTGCACGATATGCATGCATGGGCAATCTATGACTTCACTCCTTATTTCAGGCCAGCCAAAGTATACTAAAAGTCTCCCGATTTACTTGGTCCCTGGTTATTGGAGCAGTTTGCGGTCGTCGCACCTTTACTTTTGCCACAGAAATTGTCATTTGGAAGATATTTTACTAAATGCGGTCAAATGTCTTTGTGTATACCCTCTATAAGCTTGGGCAGCGTTTCTGCTAGTTTGGTTAGTAATGGCCAAAGCATTTGACAGAAAAGAGTGCCACACTCAGTACATACACAAAGACACACCCACACCAAAGTAAATCCCTCTATGCTGATCTGCTTCAGCAGAGAACACAAAAATGGCAATTGCATGTCCTTTCAAAAATATGTGATTTAATATTATTTGACTATAATTTGATTAATAAAGGCCTTACACTAATTGCCCACTTGTTGACATACAACAGATATCATGTGTACGGATCCAGGCATGAGTTGGTAACAAGTTACGTAATCATATTTATAAGCCAAACATACATTCAGTTTGCCCTTTCAATGATTGCTCGTTTTGTATAGTCCAGAATTTTTATGATTTGACCCAACACAATTGCAACAGAAACAATTTTGGTTTAATACTGTGAAATAGTCCAAAAATCCTATATTAAAAGTCTACCAAAATCACCTAGTGGAACATGTAGAAATAAAGGTGGAAAACGTTTGTACAGGGTAAAAAATTAGAATTTGGTTCGAATTGATTTAAATGATGTACCAGTATATGGGATCTCCTGAGGTTAAAAAAAGGTATAGTTTTGCCCTATCTGCACAGTTTACTGTTTTAGTACAATAGGCCCATAACAGTTCAAGGTCATCCTGGGGGTAAAAAATCAATAGAAGGTCCGATTTTGATCGGACTGGTGGTAACTGTTAAATTTTTCCCACTTATAAGTTAAATGTAAATAGATTCTTTGTTTGAACTTTCTATATAAGAATTCAGAGCTGACTAGTGACCTCCCATAGACCCTGCGTCCCAGTCACATTTGGCGTTCCAATTATGCAACAAATATTATAGATGGGTGGTCAGCAGTATATTTTTCGGGTTCTGTACCATTAGACGCACAATTTGACACCATTTTTATAACGACGGATATATCTAAAATTTACCCCATTGTGACCTTGAACCTATTTTGACCATAACTATTGAACTACAACCTGCAAAAAGGGCAAACATCCTTTTTTTAATCCGGAAATGTAACGAACATTTTGGCATTTTTGGACACGTTTTGATACTTTTTCATATGTTGACCCCTGTATAACTTTACCCCCTTAAAATCTATGTTCCACTCCTTGATGAGTAGACGTTTGATGTGTGTGTTTTAAAGGTATTCTCATACAATTCAGTTGGAATTGATTCTGTTGCAATTAGTGTTGGATTAAAGCTGACCAGAGATTTCCTGATGAGTGCGCACTCAATTTTCAAACAATCATTTTTTTGCATATACATAATGCTTGTCCATATACTACTCACTGTGTGAAATAACTAAGCTCAAATCGCAGTCCTTCATATAGAAAATCTTAACTTGTTATAAAATTCCGAATCACGGAATTTTTGTTATACACGCATCTATGGCACTTTTGTACGGTCCATAAATGTTTACTGCATGAAAACGGAAAATCGATTCATATCTAATTTGAATAAGCATCGTTTGGTGATTCTTTGATTTAGATGACTATTTTAAATTTTCTTACTACCAAAATATATAATTTGAAATCTCTGCGTCAGCCTTAAGGCAGCATTCATCTCTTTTGACTGGCCTAGAAATTAATTTAAGCAACAATGAGATGAAATATGTACAAAAAGCAAAGCAGGCTGCAATAAAGACATAAAACAAGACCTCTTGCTCAAATCAATTCTCATGCTAAAAAATTACTAAATAATATAGCATACTATTGCAATTAAAAAATACATCATGGTCCTCGGACCACCCTTGTGCCAGCCGTCCACACCGTTGTGTGACAGGTGGCCTCATATGCCTTTGCCCGATGGAATATTGGACCTTGACAACATAATGATGGGTTTTTGTGTAATATCCATAAACCAGGTTTTGATTCCAATGAAACTTCAACTTTCAATTGAGGTCACTTTTACATTTTCACAACTTGACCTCACAGACCTTTGACCTGGGTATGAGCCTTGACCATATGAGGGCTTCCAATGCCATATCTACAAAACATGCTTGGTTCCAATTGAACTTTGACCTTGTATGGTACCTTGGTCATGTGAGGTCAAGGTGTGATGTCAAATTTGGTTTGAAGAGTCCAACAAAGTTATGCAGATATTATACATGGCAAATGTTAACCGTTTTTCACAACATCAACATACTACAATATCATCAACAGACTACACTCATCAACAGACAACAGTGGATAAAACGATCCCTTGTGTCTTTCCTGCTAAGAAGGGTGACAAAAAAACTGCCTCATCACCGTATCTACCCTCTAGTTTCACTGCATTTTAGTTAATTTTTCTCCTCCACCACTTAATTCAAACAAATGTTGTGTGCAGTGATATCAGATTTCAGTCTTGGGCAGCACATCATGTACACATTATCTTGTCTAATTTGAACCAATAAATGTACAAATTACAACAAATTATTTCAACTGCTTCTATCAGTTTTGTTTATCATACCAAACATCAGCATTCATCAACCGATATTGTCAACTTCTAGAGTTGACTACGTTATCGGGACTACTTGATTACACTTGAAATCTGGACTATGGCCTTGAAGATGCCCATCATCGATGGATTGGATTAAAGATTTCCAATGTATTTGAAATTTTTACACTCCCTCTGAACTACATTAAAGGTCCATGGTGATTGCTAATAGCCTCGTCCCCAGGGACCCCCAGATTTTACCGAAGTGGTCAAATTTTGGTATCACAAGAAAGCTGCTATTTTTCTCATTTACCCCTGTGAAATCTTAGGGCTAAAGGATGTTTGGTTTGGATTTTATTAGTGAACATATGAAACCCATTTTGGTCGACCAATAATCATTTTACACAGTATTCTATCAATTTTTAGCCCGACTTAAACACGGGTTGAACATGCGCAAACTTTTACAGATGGGGTTTTTGGTTGAAGGCCATTCTATCCAAGATGAAAAATTTATGACTTAAATCAGGCATCCCCTTTGAAGAGAGTCTTATCTTTAACAGTAGGTGGAAGTCAATTAATTTTGGATAGATTTCCAAAGCTTAAACTCCACTACTGTTCAATATAAGACTTAACTTTAGTCCTAATCACGAGGGAGTGTAATTTCAAATGAGCCTCCAGGGCCATGACAGTGTTGCCACAATTTGGAGCCGAGACGGACATTGGCCCCGCCCCCCCCCGTTTGCCCCCGCCTCCCCTGCTTGTTATATCCCACTTTTGTGAAGAATTATCAACCATACCACTGGAGGATCAATATACAGAATGGCCCTTTGTGGCTTTACAGGGGTGCACTGCGAGATTCAATAACCGGTTTCTCCGCGTTTTTAAAATACCCGTACATATGAAAGGATTAAGCTGAGAATTTGTTTTTGAACAACAATTGTCAAAATTATAATTTACTATAGGAGCAATAAACAAATCAGCCTTTTTTCTATTGAAATTAAGCATATGAAAATTGTCTTTTGTTTTTCAGCTTCAAGGCTTCTTGAAACAATCCAGGTAAGAAATCCTATTAGCTAGGTGTCTTTATCTATTTTGAAATCACTCCCTATCACTAATGTATGTATGTATCATGTTTCCCAAATCCTCTCATTGCAACGGTTTAAGAAAACTCTCTCTGGATTTAAGGCGGTTTAGCAACTGGTCCTCTGTTTGGTTTAAAATTATATTATATGGTTGTCCAAAATACAATGTCTCCATTAATTGAAACCATTACCACCACTGATGCATGAACTCCATGATTTCCCTAATAATGACCACACATGCGACAGCCATGGTGATTAAAAGTACTTGTTTGACATGCTCCAGAATCGGCTCCTGCTCCTCTAGTGCAGTTTTTCAGGAAAATAAAGGTATGATTTTGGGAACCAGTACGCGCTTTACGACGAATTGAAACCAAGGCAAGTGACCATGATTTTAAAGTGGAAGGAACGAGGCTTGAGGCCTGATTTCTTCACGCACATATGGTTCGGCCAGTTTCGATTTTTGTCCGTAAAGAGAGTAACCGCTTCCCAACTCCTACCTTTGTACTCATTCTTAAACAACTTTATAATTTAAGTAATCTTTAACCAATTTGCAATCCTTATGGCTAAAAATACAACAAGAGGACTACCACTAACGTGACACAATCAAACACCCGTTGAAGGCAACCAAACAGATGCCAACAGACAACGTTTGAGGTGCGCACTAATGTAGCAAAACGCAGTATGACGAGTGTTTCAACCTCCAAATAATGTCAATACACAGCACGTACTACCTAGGTTTCAATTGTCGAATTGAACCCGGGCCATCAGTCCATGAAATTTGCTTAATTTCACAGCTTTTAAGAATAGATGGTAACTCACAGCAAAACCTTCTCCCTCTGCTTAATTTATTACAAAATAACTGGCCAGACCCCTGCTAAATCAAATAATGAAAAGTTTAAATTTAACTTACGAGCAGGTATGGCTAGATTTCCTCTCAATACAAGGTGAAATTTTTATTCACAAAAACCACATCAAATCCACACATGCAGTTTTCTGCTTGGTTTTTCTTCTCCACTTAAAGGTCCACTGGACTGCTTTAAACTACTATATTACCACCAAAAAATGGTTTCATTCACATATATGTATTGGTAATCAAGTAACATCTGCATGAAAGCATAGATTGCGAACCGACTTGATAAATTGCATGATATCATGTGTTTTGGAAGGCTTTCAAAGGATTTCCAAAACGAAAGTGATTACGCGCTGGCAGCGATGACCCCGTGTGACGTCCCCCCCCCCCCCCTAGTAACAAATACGCGATATTCGTCATGATCGTCATCGGGGAACGGACCCGTGCGCGTGGCCCATTTTTCTTGCATTTACCAGTTTACTTCCGCTGTATTGCGTCGTACTGTTGTTATCATATGGCATAATTGTTCTTGATTTGGTGCCTTAAAATTAAGCGTAAATAATGCGCTGTATTGTCCACGGGTGCACCAGCGCGACCGTACCGACAAGGAGACTGAGAACAGAATTAGCTTTTATCAAGTTCCAGGGCAAAGAAACCGACAAGTAGAGATACCTGGAGTGGGTTTGTGCGTCCGCTTAACAGACCAGATGTGAGCTTTGTTTACAACTTGTACTCTGAACTCATTAAACTGTCAAAATCCAACTCCAGCATCTTGATACCCGTTCGCGAAAAGAGGAGAAGGGCCCCTGTCAGTTGGGTATATTTGATCCTTGAAATTTAACACTTTCCCGATTTCACTTTTAAAATTGTGTTGCTTATGATCAGTGATACTGTGGAGTTTTAAAATGTAGAAATTAAGAATGTCTACTCAGCCGTGTCCATGGACCTTTAAGGGGATGGGTTTAGCCGTTTTTTTTTTTGCAAAATATAGAATCACTGACCAAAAACATGATGCATTAAAAAACAGATTTGTTTCATCATGGTTGCTACATTAACATTAACAATTAACATCTGTTAGCGCATTAAGGTCATATTAAAATAACCCATCTTTGGTTACAGGCATATTACTCAGCTATGTACAAAGTTCAGTCTATAAACATTGTCATATAAAACATTGAAATATAAATACAACATTCTTTAAACTACATTGAAACATCCACATCTTCAAATTGAGCAGGAATGCTCCTAAAATAATGGTGAAACAGGTACATTTTGCACTCAGGTCACCTACAACGTTGGTTTAATAATGTGATTATAGTGACATTTAGAATTGAGCACTGATCATAACGCATTGTGCTTGCACATCTACATAGAAAAAAAACGTACAACCATCTGTTGAAAAATTTCAATTACAATATTCTTTTTAATTTTTTTTTGTATTTTAGTTTCCCATAGCACCTTGATTTTAATTATCCGGATCTGGACATTAAACTAAAGACTTTTCATAACAAAAATATATTATGACTTATAACTTTGATTGTTTGTTAACAGCTGTCGTAATGAGCACATTACAACAATCTCACCTTGCTGTAAAATGGAGGGCACCCTTCCCACCAAACCCTTTAGTGCTTGCTCTGATTTATGTTGATTGTTTTCGCTACTGATCCTAGGCCTGGCACTTGCACATAACCCCACCAAGTACCGTGGGAAACAAACTTGCGGTTTTTGATGGTAGAATTCAATAATGCATATGCACACCTGATCCAATACTGTGCAATAATGAGTTGTTAACCATTAAAATGGCATTTTTGTTTGTATTTGGAAATGAAATGGATTTGAATGCTCAAATTTCAGTGCAACAATTTTGAAAAAAAAAAGAAAAATACTGCCTTTCCTCTCAGATATCAAATCAATACTACTTCCAGGTAAATTGGGGGAGGGGGGATCCACAGACGATCAGAACCCGCACCTTTAAGAGGATAGTTGTCAGCTGACATGTATTAAAACTTAGGTGTTTTAAAAAACAACAGAATTTTAAACAAACATTTTGGTTTGTTATTTTAAACAACATTTTGTTTGTTATCAAAGTAAAATCAGAATACTACATCTGTCTTCCACAGAACCGTATTTCACAGAATTGTCATTCCCTGAGCACTACCTGCTGTCTTTCATATGGAATTTCTGATTGAATAATACATCATATTTCATACCAATAGAATGTACGAAAATTTAAAGGGGGGATGGCCCGATTTTAGTCCATAAATTTTTCGTCTTGATAGAATGGGCCCTTTACCCCAATTCCCCATCTGTAAAGTTTCACGACGATATTTCACTCCGTTTTGATGTGAGAGCTAAAAACGTGATTTTGCATTCCCCATAGAGTACCTGTGGTAAAATTAATATGTCACCAAAAGGGGCACATTTTCGCTCATACCATTCAAACTAAACATTCTTTAGCCCTAAGAATTCACAGGTAAATGAGTAAAATAGTACTTCTTTCTGATACCAAAATGTTGACCACTTCTGGTAAAATCTGGGGTCCCCTGGGGACGAAGGCATAAGCGATCGGGCCATGGCCTTTAAGCTCCTAACGCCTCTCAGCCTGGCCACCATTTTTTGACATTTTGCGATTGGCCTCTACAAATCACCCAAGTTCTATTTGACCAATCAAACATAACTGTAGCACTCATGGGAATCAGTCCATTTCCCAAAAAATTAAAAATACTCATTATTATCTCTAACTGTATTGTGTAGACAAAATTGAGGTAAATGTTTTACCCCTTTAGAAAATCATCAAGTCACTTGGCATCAGCCCTGGCAATGATGGTCAGATCTGATATGACCCATAATGACCTTGAACCTTGGTCATGCCTTTGACTCACCCACCTATGCAGGAACCCTACTTGACCTTAACCCAAGTCTGGTTTAAATTGGACTTTTTTTTTTTTTTTTTTTAAAAAACATAAACCTAACCAACTAGAACACATACGGCATGCGCGCTATTGCAAATACCTCCTACTGCTTTTCAAGCCAGGGGATAAAAATGACTGATAGTCATACTCGTAACATAAGTTTGCGCTATCGCAAAATCCCCTCACTGCTTTTCAAGCCGGGGGATAAAAATGACTGTAAGTCCTACTGTACCCACATTTTTTTTTTATATGGCCCTCTTTTTTTTTTTTGGAAAAAATATTTTAAAAATCGAAAAAATAAAGATCCATCTGAAAAATTAATGAGCCATGAATTTCTTTATGCAAGAAATGCTTTTAAAGGAAATATGTCAATGATTTTTGTCAGCTCAGTTTGACTTACATTCATACAATAATGTACATACATCCGAATTCCTAAAAAATACTCAATTTGATGTAAAATTAAACAAATAGAGGCATTTTAATTTTGCTTTTTGACATACGAAGAAAACGGGCGGAATTTTTCAGCCATGCTTCATTGATCAAAGCGCCCATTTTGCTCTCCTCGTGACGTCAAAGTGATGACCAAACCATTGTGTTTGACTCGAATTGTTTTTGTCTGACACTGTAATATTTGATGGATTATTGAAAGTAAAATAATTTGAAATAAGTTACAGAAGACATATTTGGTTTCATTTCGTTGTTTTAATTATTATTGTTATAAAAACACACATCGATCGCAGTTCACAGGGGGGGTAGACAACGACCTGCTCGATTTGGGCTTTGGGATTTCCAAACGGTAATTTGGGAACTGCTGGCGTGCATTACTATGGTAGCCTTTCTCAGTTTCATTACAAAATCTTCCTCTTAAACCCTAGTTCATACATCTTAGTAATATCATGATAAATAAAGAATAAATTATTGACTTCAAAATCCATCGGGGTTAGTGGATTAACACCCGCTTACAAATAGTGTAATTTCCTATAACGTTCATTTAGATTTAAATATTCGTGACGAGGCCTAACCTTTAGTCAAGACTGAGTGTAACCGTCCGATACTCGTAATAGCGCCCTCCTCCCGTTAATTTTTTTTTGAAAGGACTAGCACTCGGGTTCCGCCGGATGTTGATGCCGATTTGAATTCAGGCTGATGCTGTTAGGAGTTGGCATGTCCGACCCCCCTGGCAGTTCACTCGAATAGTAAAGTGGCAACACTGCGATTGATGGTCATCAATTGACGTCACCATTTGCCTGCGATGTGGATTTGTCGAATTGTTTTCGAGTAATCGATTGGGCGTAAAATTAAAAGGGCAAATACTCAACAAAATGTGGACCATTTTCAACTTATTTTGATTTATATGTATTACAGTACTACCACCTTGAAGACCATCTGGACTAAATAAGTTTCGCTTCACACACTCGCGCACACACGTCACCGATCCTTTTTTTTCTCACTAAGGTGTTGGTTTGTATTCTACCAAGACCAAGACTTTTTAACAGAATCTCTGATTTGCTCATTACCTATATAGTATGATCTAAACCTTGAGTAACCAACAAATAGACCTCTATAATTATATCTGTTCAAACCTTTAGGTTTTCCCTCCCCTGTCTCTGATTGGCTTAATACAACATATAACCCTATGTTTAACCAATAAATCATGGGCTTGTAGACCTCAGGGGGTTAAGCACGGATCTTGAAAACTTCAGATTTTATGGGAATTTATACTAACTATAAATTTTATTTATTAGTTGTTCATTATTGTTTTGTTACTTCCAATTTCCTATGTTAGGGGAAATTTTCCTTTTCAAATGCACTAAATTACAATTTCATTTCTGCCAACGTTCCTCTTTACATTTGCTATTCCATTTCATATAACAAAAGATATGAACGTTTAATATAATGTTAATTTGTCAATTTATCTAATTTTAAGATTGTACATGGGTTTCCATAACGGATTTTCTATAGGCAGCCCACTGCACAACACATAAGGAAATTTCTTTTAACATCCCTCCTTTTAATATAGTGTTTTTTATTCTAGTACGGAAACAAAGGTATGAATATTAAGTAGGCTATTAATGCAAATTATTGCAAATTTTTGAGCATTTGTATGATGGAATGTCTGTGGATACACAGCCCATATTACAACTCTTAGAGCCTCATGATATTGA
>JAMKCH010000085.1:0-42080 GCA_023653785.1 Ophioderma brevispina
CCTGAGTTGATGAAATTAGCCAAGCATTTTAGTTTAGATCCAAAATCCATTAGAACCATGCGGGACACGTGCTGCGCACAGTCTATGATATTGGAAGATGCACTTCCATTTGATATTGAGAGTTCCACAGGAACTAATGCATTGATTCAGGGGGTAGGTGTGGATTGTATTAGTGTCCCTCTTCACAAAATGAATTTGAAATCAGACTTGGTTTCTGGAACTGTCACAATTGGTGTTAGACAAGAACTCCCCAGTAAAAGGGGTATCCATGTTGTTAGGGAACGATTTGGCAGGGGAGAGGTACTCCCAGATCCCATAGTTTCCCAGGTGCCCTGTGCAGTGGATAAGTTTGATGAGGAAATTAACATTTTCCCAGCATGTGCAGTAACTAGGTCAATGACCACAAAAGCCTCACAGGAAAACAGTGAGCAGGTGATGGGTCAAAATACTCTTACACATAGGAAGAGCGACGAGGATGACTTGGTCCCAAATTTAGAGGATACTTTGGAATTTGGAGGTCATCTTCCCTCTTCAGGGGAGACTAAATTCCCTAGTTGTGAAAATCCAGCCCCTGAGCACAAACAAAGTGACAAACTGGTAAACAATGAAATCCAGCCGCTGAGCATGATAGAGTCAGGGACTGTAAAGGAGACCCTTTAAGCCATGACAAGCTGGTAAATGAGCAGCACAATGACCTAGCACTTAGGAAATTAGGTGAGAGGGCATTGACGCAACAGGAAGCCGAGCAAATTCCTGTATGTTTCTACAAGCAAAATGGCGTCCTCATGAGAAAATGGCGATTACCCGATGCACTTGTAGATGAGGAATGAAAGGTTGTGCATCAAATTGTAGTGCCAAAGGTATACCATAGGGAAGTGATAGGCATAGCCCATGATAGTACCATGGCAGGACACTTAGGTGTGAGAAAAACACATGACAGAATTAGGAGTCATTTTTGGTGGCCTACACTCAGAAAAGATGTGTCTGAGTATTGTAAGACTTGTCACACATGTCAAATGGTGGGCAAGCATAATCAGAAAAATCCTACTGCTCCCTTGCAACCAATACTAGCATTTATGAGCCATTTAGTAGGGTCTTAATAGATTGCGTAGGACCACTTCCAAAGACCAAGTCATGAAATCAGTCTTTATTGACCATCATGTGTGCTTCCACAAGATTCCCTGACGCTATACCCTTGAGAAATATTAGGTCAGAAAATATCGTGAAAGCTGTAACCAAGATTTTCACCCTGGTAGGACTTCCAAAATCAATTAAGTCTGATCAAGGATCAAATTTCATGTCATGTTTGTTCCAACAAGTGATGGACCAGTTGGGAATTTCCCAGTATCAGTACAGTTCTTCAGCATACCACCCAGAATCCCAGGGGGCCCTAGAAAGGTACCATCAAACATTGAAAACAATGATCAAAAGCTATTGTTTTGAATTTGAGAGGGATTGGGATGAGGGAGTTCATCTCCTGTTATTTGCTACCAGGGAGGCTGTACAAGAGTCATTAGGATTTAGTCCATTTGAGTTTGTGTTTGGTCACAAAGTAAGGGGACCATTGAAACTATTGAAAGAAAAGTGGTTGTGTGAAAATCCTGATGTGAATTTGTTAGATTATGTGTCTCAATTCAGACACGGGATCCAAAAAGCCACAGAAATTGCCAAACAAAATCTCAAACAGAGCCAGGCAAAAATGAAAACATGGTATGACAAAGATGCCAGGAACAGAGTATTCAAACCACGTGACAAAGTTTTGGCACTTTTTCCAATACAAGGGCATCCTTTGCAAGAAAAAGTATTCTGGACCATATGAGATTGAGAACAAAGTGAGAGAGCTTGACTATGTGATCAAAACACCAGGTAGACGTAAAAGTCGACAATTATGGCACATACATATGCTCAAAGATTATAATGAAAGAGGCGATAACGTAAAGCCTGCGTGTGCGGTATCATCTAGTGTTAGTGATGACTGTGCAAATGATGACATCACAGAGTCAGTACCTGAACAAGACAGCACTGTAAACACAGATAATGATTATGGTGTCAAATTGCAAAATTCTGACATACTTGCCAATTTAGACAAGAAACTAGGGCATCTCCCAGAAAGTCAACAAGGTGAATTAAAAGAGTTAATTCATGAGTGGGGAACATATTTCCTGATGTACCCAGTGAGACACATGTCATAACCCATGACATTGATGTAGGTGATTCCGAGCCTGTAAAGCAACATCCTTATAGGGTGAATCCAATCAAGTTGCAACATATCAGAAATGAGGTGAAATACATGTTAGACAATGGAATAGTAGAACAGAGCAATAGTGAATGGAGCTCCCCATTTATTCTGCGGTTCCCAACACATGATTGTTCATTCGTTTTGTCACAGATTATCGGAAAAGTCAACCTCTGTTCCAAAAACCGACTCATATCCGATCCACAGATTGATGATTGCATAGGATAGTTAGAGTTGGAAAAGCCAAATTTGTTAGCAAATTTGATTTGTTTGAAGGGTATTGACATGTTCCCATCACTGACCGTGCCAAAGAAAATTTTAAGCTTTTGGTACGCTGATCGGCCTGTAGCCAATACAAAAGAATGGCATTTGGTCTCAAAATTCATGCCCGCAACATTTCAGAGATGGAGTGAACACAGTAGTTTTCAGACATAGAAAATTATGAAGCCTATGTGGATGATCTATCTCCTTGTGTACAGAGAAACATGGAGGAAGAAAAGAACACTTATGAGACAGCTCCATCAAGTATTTGAGAAACTCTCTCTCAAGCAGGTTTGACAGTGAATCTGTGTGAAATGAAAGTTGATGAAAAGTGAATTTTGCCTGCAAATGTCACATCCTAGGGCATATTTTAGGACAAGGGCAAATTAGGCCAATCACTGCAAAAGATGAAGCAATTCAGAAATTCCCCACACCACAGAGCAAAGAGATCTCATGAGATTCTTAGGTATGGTCGGGTATTGCAGAAAGCACTGTCCAAATTTCTCAGAAATTGCGTGTCCGCTGATCAACCTTCTGAAGAAAAACGCAAAATTTGTGTGGTCAGAGCAATGCCAAAAAAGCGTTTGTGAAAATCAAGTCTATTTTGATGAATGCGCAGTTTTGATTGCGCCAGACTTTCAGAAACAATTCAAATTGGCAGTTGATGCCAGTGATGTAGGCTGTGGTGGAGTTCTAATGCAAGCAGATGAAAATGATGTAGATCATCCTATATGTTATTTCTCAAAGAAGTTTGACAAACATCAGAAAAACTACTCAACAATTGAGAAAGAATGTCTTGCATTGCTATTGTCATTGCAAAATGTTGAAGTGTACTTGAGTACAACAGTGCACCCAGTTCTAGTGTACACGGATCACAATCCGTTGACTTTCATCCACAAGATGAAAAACAGAAATCAGAAACTTGTCAGGTGGAGTTTAACTCTACAAGAATACAATCTGGACATTAGACATATCAAAGGAAAAGAAAATGTCTTGGCAGATGCCTTGTCCAGAGCTGCCTAAATTTTGATCAGAAATTTAGTATTACAAAATTTACAACTTGTAATATAGACTGAAGGCAGCAATGCAAGAACATTATAAAAAGATGTAAAATTTGCACTGTGTAAACTGTATGTAAAATTAACCACAAAATGGTTAAAGGTATATAGCCAGATTTTGGAAAAAATTCATTTCATTCAAATTTTCTTTTAAGGGGGAGGATGTAATATGGCCTCCATTTTTATGATTAAAGATATTAATTTGATTTTCTCAATTTTATTTGAGAAAAGATTTCTCATGGGAAAAGTACTTTGTTTATGATAAAAAAAAGAAAGCAGGGGTTTCCCCTAGTGTTGTTTGTGTAAGGTGCACCTGTTAGATAGATTGCACAATAGGGGAAAGGGGAAGTCCCCAAGATGTAAACTTAGAAACTGAGTCAACTTGTTATGCTTTCAGATCAAAACATTGCATGATCTGGGGATTCCCCCATAAAGTTTTATATATGAAGTGATGTAATTCAGATGATGTAATTTATGTGAATTCCAATTGGTCAGCTAGTGCAAGGTTATGTTTATGCATGATGCTGTGGTAATATCTATTTTAAGACTTGGGAACTTTGTGAAGTCAATATATAATGGAGATTTTAGTAAAGTCTCGGGGCCAGCAGCAGTTGTAATCAGGAGCTATACAGTATCGTTATAGCTAGTTTTAATCTACAATAATGGTAGATTTATGCTTCACATAGTGCCAGGATTTGTTATATTTTCAATTCCACGTGAGCAGAGTGCTATAATTATTCTACTGTCATCTTTGAAGCCAAAAGTGCTGGGAATCAAAATAGGATTCCAAATTGTGGACAGACAGATAGAAATCGTGGTGATCATCTTGGACTGATATACTGTGGAATATTAGTGTCGTCGTCGAGGGACTTATTTAACCTTTTCGTCTTGAACTGCTGGACAAAAGTTTTCTTCTTGAGGTTGGAGATATAAATGAACTTTGAGTAAGATTATAATTGCTAAGTGTAACTTTAAATTGAATAGATAGATAATTGTTTTTGGACATACCAAATTCTTGAACCTAACCGATTAAAAATCATTAAATCTGTTATATTATAAATTTCAGATCATCAAGGCTCATTTATTTGTGTTTGAAAGGTATTTCTGACCTTTGACGTCTACGAGACGTCATAACACAAGTGTATTTTTTGTAATGGTCAGTCAGGTATGAAGAACGCATGCAAACCACAATGTGAAAAATAGTGCTTCCAGAATGGCTCAAAATACATTTCAACAGTTAGGGTTTTTTCTCAGCTTCTGGGGCTTTGCCCCAGAACCTTCACCAAAGCAGGTACCTTTGGTGTACAATATTCACATGTAATGTTTTGGTATTTGTGTGACTCAGTGGGTTTGGTGGAGTCATACCCCTCTGGTGACAGCGACTTGTTGCTTCTGACTTCACCAGGCTAGCCCACTATGCCACCTTTATTTTTATGTTCTTCATCTGCTTCTATTTGTACATAATATTTTTGTCATTTGTGGTTCAAACACCCGGCCGCACATCCCTACCCAAACCAAAAGTGAGAACCCTCCCCCCGAGGGGTGGGGGTAACCAGTAACGAGCCGGGTACCCGGGTAAATGAGCCCGGTAAATACAATAGTTCCGGCGGTGACCTCAGACAGAAACGAATGAAACGGTACCCGACCTGATACTAGATCTGTTCGTATGGTATACCCAATTCGAGACCAGACCTATTCAAATAGACCCACTATCCAAGACCCGCACCCCACCCTCACATTGGGAGGTAGTATGGGTATGTGCCGCCCATGAGACTCTCATTTTCAGGATCTCCGGAGACCCCCATTTTTGGGCCTCAAATCAGCTCATTTTTTTTTTAAATCCAGGCAGCAAATACCTACCCAAAGTAAAGTTGAGTAATACTTCCCCGCCCCTTCCCGGTCCTGGGGCCAGGCAATATTACCAATGAAATTTAACCTGTGATTTTACACTCCATTTGAGCTATTTTGGGCAGTTGGTTTTGTTTTGGGGCATGATATCAACACAAAAAATACCAATCTAACCGATTACTGCTAATTTTATATTCTAAGATTGAAAAGTAAAATACCCTATGTGAGACTGACAGAGACATTGGTTACTGTGAATTTGATACCCTATATTGCACATTTCGAGACTTGTCCAGGTCTTAAGTTTTGTGTAACTCAGGTGGTTACCCGACAAGAATATCAAGTTGCCACATATTTTATAATCAATTTCTTTTTTTTTATTTATCTATTTACATATCTGGATAAAATACAGCAAAATACATAGTCTGCTAAGCATAAATAAGAGTGAGAAAGAAGATAAAAACCACTGACCCAGTGGGCTAGCCAGGAGGAATCAGGAGCAACGAATCACTATCACCCAAAAGGGTGTGACCCCTCCAAGCTCCAACCCACTGAGACAACAAAACTTAAAACATATTATTGCACAAGTTATCATAGAATTACATGAATATAACATACAGTTACAATAAAATTTAAGAAACCAGCTCCAGGTCTTCAATGCACATTTGAAACAGATGATTTTTAAGGTGGTACTTGAAAGAATTCATGTTGGTCAAAATAAATTTATCCCTGACAGAAATTGGAAGCGCAGCCCAAAGGGTTTTTGGTATAATACGGTCATTAAAAAGAAGGTTGTCGGAGTGACGGACATTGACAGTCCAGTTGCCAAAACAAAAAAACAGCGGAATTTAAAATACAATTGCAAGCAAAACAAATTGACAAATATTTTCTTCTGCTAGACAAATCCATGGGTTTGAGCTGAATTAAACGATCCCTGTAAGATTGCCCCCCCCCCCTTCTTTGACCCAGAATAAATCTTGTGGCACGCCTCTGGATAAGTTCCAAATTATTAATGTGATTTTTGCGGTACACAAAACAAACTGGGGAACAAAAATCAATGATGTAAAACAAGTGAACGATACAAAGTTAGCAGGATTTGGGGTTTTTGTTTACCAACAACAGTCCAAAGAAACCAATTAGTTACATTGGATACATGTTCGTTCCAGGTTAGATCGGCTGATACCTGAACCCCGAGGAAACGTAGTAGTCCAGGCTACAGATTCATTAATACCTAATATCAACCTTGTTTTATTAGATATATAATGTTTTTCAACGGTTTCTAGACCAGTTTTTTATGCTGATTCTGAATCCGATGGATGCCAGACGAGCAACCTTGAGCATTTTTGTAAAAACGCAAAAAAATCAAAATGGCCACCAAAAACATTCATCTCTTGTTCACTCAAAACTTGTGATTTTTCATCCTGTCTCGTTTAAACATTCATTGTGACCAATTAACATATGATTCTGTAACCACGTAATCAATTAATTCAATATGGCAGCCAATACAATACAGTGTCTGATCGTGATCTATTTTTGACTGCAGTTTGGTAATTTGGTATCGATCCTGGTGTTTTGGCAGTCAAGAAATTAATTAAAATCATAAGACATCATTTAAAAAATGTGATAATAAATTCCGTCATTATAGGATCCAAAGATGGCTTCCGATACTCTAATATGGCTATAATTGATAGCTGTGTCTAACCTTGTACTGCAATGTTTGTATATATCTATGTAAGTCAATCATATCAATGTACACATCATTAGGTAATCAGAGGAATCGATACATGTAAGATGCCATCCAAAATGGGTATCCAATATGGCTGGAAAAGGCACTTAATAAGCGGCGAAAAATCCGATCACTAATAGTCTAGAGAGATATGTTTCTTTGTTTTTTGGTAGGTTTTAAGCGTCCATTGGCATCCATGTTGGGATATTTGATGAATAACGACTCAACGACATTTAAGATAGCCTTACTGGGGTTTTTGGAAGTGATAATCCAACTAAAAACCACAAAATATATATCTTTAGCCTACAGCGTTAATGAATTACTGACCTTTATTGATTGACATTTGCAGCCATATTGAACACCTATCTAGGATGCTATCTTGCAGATATCGATCACTTTGATCATGTGTATATATTTAAATTGCTCTGAAGCAGTTATAGTGATATACACAAACATGGCAGCCCTTGCCTTTAAGTAGTAATGAATTTGCCATTTTGGAGCCATCTTGAATGGTTTATTGATTTGATTAATTAGAAAATTGTTGAAAGCTATTCATAATTGTTTCAATTAATATATTGATTGCTAAAGCATTGGTATTGGTGTTTTGGTGGCCATTTTGAATTTTTGCGTTTCCTCGAAAATGCTCAAAGTTTTTCGTCTGGCATCCATCGGATTCAGATTCAGCAGGAAAAACTGTTCTAGAAAACATTGAAAAACATTATATATACGGTAAAACAAGGTCACATGGTCTGTAGCCTGGACTATAGGCTGGAGGCTTCTGACAGCTGTGTATTGGTTTGGATTTGCGACGACATATAGACATTACTTGACATTTCTGTGGATTTAACTGAAGAGCATTGTTCTCTGACCACCAATCGAGTGTATTCAAATCATTTTGGAGAATTACTTCATCAGAGCGATTGTTAATCGTGCGCGAAATAAAACTATCATCTGCATACTGGTTAACCTTGGAAATATTGTCTTGACTGTCTTCTCCTCTTAGGGCTCTTCACGCGAGAAGACTTTCTGTTGTCAGCACCTCCCTGACCTACCGGATCCTCGGTTTCCAAACCGTAACAAATCTATCTTGCACTCCACTCCGGTTCGATTAGCTCTGCCCTTGATTGTCTTAGCTTCTGCTAACGCTTCTCGTCAGGCATCCAGAAACTGGCGCGCATTAGCTACACTGTTAAAATGTTCTTAATTTTACCAGACTTCACCTTTAAATAGGTCAAATTGCGGCTATTCAACAATCTTCTCGCTTTATTACTGATATCTAACATAAAATTACAATTTGGAAACAGAAAAACGGTAAATAAACAATAGTTAGGTAATAATACCACACATTTTAATACGCTGACCGTTATCTTTTTTCCCGTAATATAATATGGTATGAGTTGTCGCACAAGGACCAGCCTCGGGACCACATCCAACTCACTCTGTTGTGGTATAAACCCCCTTCTCCATGCTCGCAGACTTGCCGCAAGGCTCTGATTAGCCTGCGGAGAGCTCCGGTAGGCATTCTCATCGGTGTAGTTGAGGCTCCACCTTCTCTAGCATGCAGGGTGATGATACTGGTCCGATGCCTTTCCTTCATGTGAAGCGTCCACCGAGTGTCTGGCGTCATCACTCTTACAATATTCCGTGTCTTGGTCTCTGGTTCCCGTTCTTTACATTGCACCCACAACTCCCGCTTGGTGATCGCTCTGGCCTCAGCCAAAACGTGACCCGTCCTCCCAAGTATCTTGAAGGTCCTCTTATCTCTCTGCATCAGATCCGTCGGCTATGTATTGTCTGGTTCCGACTTCGAACTTGTCCCATACAGGTGCTTTCGGACCGGTCGGCAACCCCTTGTCTTCCCCTCTATCCTTCCCTTTAACATGGACTGGGCTTCTCTCTCGTGCCTTCAAGCTTTTTTCATTTTCTACAATCAAACAACAACATTATTTATAAATCAACGCAGTCTGCTCTGATCAGCTCCGATTCACCGAGGCGAAGGACAGGTTTAAATAGCATCCTATCTACCAGGTCTCCTGGAGAAACTCGCCGACTCCCTCTTCCTGGTATGCTTTCAGGACCCATCGTGCTTTATCATGAAATGGCCTCATTTGAACAAGATAGCAGATAAGCTAAGGCCTATTGAAGATTGTGAAGTTGGACTTCCCATAGGCTATAATTGCCCCAGCCTTGGTTACACGTACACGAGAAGTAATTCCTTGTACTGGGAATAGCCCATACGGTCAGAGAAAATACCTAGGATGGGGTATCGTTGGATTGATAGACCATAATGAAGTGGACACTGATGACGATAACATTGGAGTAAGTCACAGGATCCTGATGTATGAGGTTCCCCACCAACGATCTGTGGACGGAAGTGTTGCAGAAGTGTAAGTTTCATTCTAGTCTTCTGTAAAGGAAGTGATTAATCCTCAGCAAGTGGCAAGGATGATGGAAGTTGATTTTAGTGAGCATGCTGATGAGAAGGCAATCTCACAGGATGACAAGAAGTTTATGCGAATAATGCAAGAAGGAATCCATCAAAGGAAGGATCTACATTATGAAATGCCACTGCCATTCAAAATGCCACCTACTAGTCTGCCAAATAATAGACATCATTTAGGAACCACAAATTGGAACACCTAAGAATAAGCTCTAAAGAAACTCTAAGTTTGCTCATGACTACCGGGTGTTCATGCAGAATCTGATTGACAACGGTTTTGGAGAAACAGTCCAAGAATCCACCAGTGAAAGCACGTGGTACCACCCTCATCACGGGGTTTACCACCTCAAGAAGCCAGACAAGATTAGAGTCGTATTCGACCGTAGTGCCATGTATCAAGGCCAGGCTTTGAACGACTATACCTACTACAAGGGCCTAATCCGACAAATGGGCTAGTTGGAGTCATGTGCAGGTTCCGCCAAGAGAACATCGCTTTCAGGTGTGATGTAGAACAAAATGTTCTATCAGGCCAGGCAAAGCACAGGAACTACTTTTAAAAGATTCCCTCTGGTGGGAAAATAGAGATTACGAAACCAGTAGAATACCAGATGAACATCCACCAGTTTGGGGCAGTGTCATCGCCTGCCTGTGCTAACTTTGGATTGAACCGTATTGCAGATGACAATGAAGCTGCATATGGACACAAAGCAGCCGAAATCATTCGTGAAGACTTCTACATAGGTGACGGATTGAAGTTCGTCCCAACAGTTGAAGAAGCAATAGACCTAATAAGCAGCACTAAGAATGTGCTCAAGAGGTGGTCTAAGGCTAAATATGTTTGTTTCAAATTCAGAAGATGTCACGGCTGCATAACCGCCAGAAGATAGAGCCAGTGGGGTCAAAGATCTGGATCTTCTGCACAATGGCCTTACTATTGAAAGAGCCTAGGGGATACAGTGGTGTATCAAGTCAGATACATTTGTATTCCGCATAACTCTACGTGACCAGCCTTTAACCAGAAGAGGAGATATGTCTACTGTGTCGTCAATCTATGATCCATTCGAATTTCTGGCACCATTACTGCTAAAAGGAAAGCGGATTCTATAGTGCAGATGCAGAGAAGGATCAGATTGGGACTCCCCACTCCCAGACAACTTGTGAATGCAATGGGACTGGAAGATCTGAAAATTCAAAGTTGCTACCAACCAAAAGACTTTGGACCTGTAGAAACTGCTCAAATTCACCATTTTTTGGATGCCTCTACCGAAGGATACGGCATGTGTTCATATCTCCGCTTAGTGGATAATCAGCAGAGAGTCCATTGTTCATTGTTAATTGGCAAATCCAGAGTCACACCGCTTAAAACAGTGACAATACCTCGCCTCGATCTTACGGCGGCTGTAGCATCAGTGAAAGTCAGCACATTGCTGAAGAAAGTGCTGAAGCTAGAACAAGAGGTCTCAGAAACTTTCTGGACAGATAGTAGGATTGGCATAGCTTACATAGCCAACGAGTCACGCAGGCTCCACATATCGTAGCTTATATAATTCGGGACCAGACTGATACTGCACAGTGGAAGTATGCTAAATCTGCACAGAATCCTGCGGGCGAGGCATCTAGAGGTGTCACTGCTAATGAGCTGATGACCTCATCCAAGTGGCTCAAAGGACCGAATTTTCTGTGGATGAGAGACATTCTACAGATGATTAAGATGGTTCTGAATCAGCCTTATCTAATAATGACCCAGAAGTTAAGAGGACACGTCCTTTAGCAACCCATGTAAATGAGAGTCCACTCTGTTCAATGCATGAGCGATTGGAGTACTTCTCTAGTTGAAGCCATGCGACAAGAGCTGTTGCAGACATCTTGAACATCAAGACCTTGCTAAAGAACCGTGCTTTGGTTAAACAGGGATCTAGTGAAGCGGTATATAAGGATTTGAGATTCAGACCAGTCAACGTTGAAGATCTCAAGATCTCTGTCGTGCTGAGAAGGAGATTATCAAGAAGGTGCAACGTGAAGCCTTTGAGGAAGAGCTCAAGGTCCTCACTTCACTGCAGGTGAATCGGAATACACCCAACCAGGACAAGTCCAGGAATACCGTGAAGGCTACGAGCTCAATGTATCGCCTGGATGCTTTTGTTGACGCAGAAGGTATCATATGAGGGTTGGTGGTCGCATCAAGAAGACACCACATCACATACCTTATACTTCGTCGTTATCACGGGCTTGCTGGACACCAAGGACGTGGCATAACTATATTAGCCAGTTGAGATCCAATGTAGACGAATGCCGCTGTAAACTTCAGGATCAGAAAATGACTACCAAGAATAGACTTAATCCAGCCCCGCCATTTACCTTCTGTGCTGTAGACTTCTTCGGCCCTTGGCTCATAAAGGAAGGGCACAAAGAAACGAAGAGGTATGGTGTGCTATTTACCTGCATGGCATCTAGAGCAATCCACATCGAGACAGCCAACAGCCTCAGTACTGACTCGTTTATCAATGCATTGCTAATTGCTGTAAGAGGCCCCATACAACAACTAAGGTCGGACAGAGGCACAAACTTCGTTGGTGCTGAAGCGGAGTTGAAAGAAGCACTCAAGGAAATGGATCATGAACATTTGCCTCAATATCTCTTGAAAGAGAGTTGCGACTACTCAAGTTCGAATTTGAAATGAATGTTCCTTCAGCAACCCACATGGGTGGCGTATGGGAAAGTCAAATCCGGACGGTCCGCAGTGTACTTGCTACTTTGAAGGAACCCAACTCGACGACGAGTCCCTTCGAACACTTTTGTGTGAAGTGACTGCTATTGTCAATAGCCGGCCACTAACAGTCTAGTAGTTAGTCTTAATGACCCTACATCACTAGAACCTTTGTCACCCAACCAAATCCTCATAATGAAGTCCAAGGTGATTCTCCCTCCACCAGGGGTCCGTTCCCCAAACTCGTGCGTAACCCTACGTGTATACTAACTCATGTGTATGTCCTACATAACAGACCTTTTCATACCAGTTACACAGTGATTTGGATAAATTGGTCCGCTCATGCATGACATAGTATGCACGTAGATTTACGAATGAGTTTCGGGAACGGACCCCAGGAGAATTTCAGCAGCAGGATGTGTACTTGCGCAAACGGTGGCGGCGGGTACAACACCTGGTCAATGAATTCTGGTCTAGATGGCAGAGGGAGTACTTGCAAAACCTTCAAAGGCGATCCAAGTGGGTGGGAAACCGCAAGATTATCCCAAACCTGCGGGATATTGTTTCTTTGGTACAAAACTGGTACAAACGGAAAGCTTGTTTTATTTTCGCGTCTGCCAGGTTCTCCTTGTTCCGCAAATGAAACTGCCAAACTTGATCTGTTTACCATCCTTACTTCACTCTTGAGTTTTCCTGCAAGTCGGCCAGACTCACCCCTTGATTTTCATTGGCCTATGGGGCGGGATTCATGTTGGGACTGGAATAATCACTAGTCCTGAGCCGCACCAATGTAATTCTTTCTGGGCCAGAAGGAGCTTTGTGAGTTATAATGCATGCGTCTTGCTACTCTGGTCTGCGATCTTCACTTATTTTTATGGTTTGTTGCCGGTATTCACCTGAAAATTACGGTCAACCGCTTAAAATGTGCATGTAAATTACCATAATTATTTAGGGTTTCACCGCAAAAATACAGTGGATCTTTTACAGCGACACTTTTGCCGAGTGGTTATTGGATCGATGTCAGGAGCTTCACGATTGGCGACGAAGCAAGTTTTTTTGAAGAATGGCGAGGATAACAACCACAACGTCATTGAGTGCACCAGATGAGGAACAATCACAATTTCAACTTTGATAAAACACGAGTCGAGAAGAAACTGACAGTCTGATACTTCTGTTTATGGCAAGAGTGCTTATGGGGCCTTACTTTTTTTGAACGAAATGTTAATGGGCAAGCTTGTCTCCAGATAACTTAACGATGCTGTGCCTGAACTTGAACAGCACTTTCCTACGGAACATACAAAAAAATGTGTCTACCGCATGGGGCGAAGGATGGTGCTGCACCCTTGCCCCCAGATTTATTGCTGTCAGAAATCGCCTACATTAACTTTTTGGGATAACAAGAGTTGTAGTAGATTCAGATTTATTGCCTCTGCAACAAAACAGGTATACAATAAAAGATGATAAACCTTAAAAATAGAGATGACCATTGGTTGTATACCACAATGAAAAAGTAAATTATGGTTTTTAATTAAATCAGATTTTATATAGGTGATAATATTACAGAAAAAAACCATACAAATCCGTTATTTGGTGAAAGGGCAAGACCACTGCTATAACGCGGAGGAGTGAGGTCGCGTGCCCTCCAACAAAAAAAGGGTAAACAAATTGAAAAAGTTTACAAGAGATATGCTTAAAATACGAAAAAAACAAGGGTGGGGATGGGGGGCGCGGAGACGAGGGACAAAAATATACAGGAAGGGACCAAACTAGGACAAACATGATGTCTGGCTGAAGAGTAATTTTAAATGAAAGGAGAGTTTATGAGGAGATACAAAGGAGGAAGAGGGGAAAGAGAGAAGAAAAATTAAAATTAGGAAGCATGTAATCGTACAGCTTGATAAGAGACTTTTTAACTTGCTTTTAAAGGATGATAGCGAGGGGGATTTTGAGTTAGAGGGTAATTGCATCCATAACTTAGGACCTTGGGATTTGGAGGTATTTACTGGCAAGAACAGTGTTGTTAGGTGTAAGAAGGGTCATTAGTGCCTGGTCTTTATCATAGTTGTGTGAGAGGGAAGTTCAACGTTGAAGAAGTCTTGCGGAGATAGGATCCAGTGAAGAGAGGTGGTAATAACTGGTACATAAAAGAGGATAGTTGAAAGTTGGGAGATGTCGCGCATTAAGAGTAGAAAAAGAGATGAGAACAAGAGGATCAGTATTGGCAAGCCAGAGAGAATTATACAAGTGCGGATGGCGCGTTTTTGAAGAAGGAAGAAGAAAGACAGGATTCAAGACTGGAGTTGTTAGGATCAGCCCAGATTCCTTGACCGTGTGACACATATGGAAGAATGCGAGAATTGTAAAGAGTCTCAAGAGAGCGCTGTGGAAGATAAGGAACGCACCTACCGAATCCACACCAATGATTGGAAAACTATTTTGGATAACAGCTGAGTTTGGGAATTCCAGGACATATTAGAGTCAAGTGTAGGCTAGGGAATTTAGTCAACTGAGGATGAGTTCGTCAATGTATATAATGTCAATTTTAGGGTTATTTATACTATGATTTACTTTTAAAATCATATAATTAGTACTTTTTTATGTTTAGAGAGAGGTGGTTTAGCTTAAACCAAGATATTTGTTTAAGTTCAATGTTGATTATTTCCTCAAGTTTAAACGGATCGAGTGGGAAACGGAAAATAATATATTTCGTGTCATCTGCAAATAGCGCAAAAGATGCCGACTTCACAGTTGTTAAGAGAAACTTCCATAGCTTTGGATGAACTCATTCTTTATTATGAGGAAAACCTCCTTCGTGCAAATCCATCCAAGATATTAAGACACAGGTGTGTGCTTTCCATCTACGCAAACCGTGATGAAGCCAAAAGTCAGCTTAAGTTACTGTCTGGACCCACCCCTGGAGCACTGTGATAACAATGGTTACCTTAGGAGTTACCTTGGACCCGCACTCTCTCTATAAGACCCACATCGATAAGACGAAGAGTAAAAGTAGGTTCACGCAATAACTCTTGAACAAACAAAATGGACACCAAGATGGGGGGCTCGCCCACCTACCCTAAGATCGACGGCACTTGCCCTATGCTACTCATGTGCAGAGTATGCTGACCTTATGGGAAGATGCAACCCATACCAAGAAGCACTTGATGCAGCGTTAAAATCCTCTGCCGGCTACACAGGATGCCTCCGTCCCAACACCAACGGAAAAACTTACACATCCTAAGAGGAATTGCTCCACCAGACATTCGTTGTATCGTAGCGAGCATGCAAGAGTAGCTTCTAAGTATCTAATGTGAAGTAACCCTATGTCTGTGTTAGAGGGACGGGGCCTCGGGGATGGAGGATCTATTTTTACTTTTACTGTGGGTACGGTGGGAAGTCGAAACTCCTCACAATCTAACGTCTGAAAGCATGCACAAGGAGGAGGCTACTATTTTATTCAAGGTTCAATCTAAATATTTATTACTACACAATATCACACAATATTTGGCTTCACAACTACCTGCTTTTAAACCCCTTTCTCAATAACACAATGTACAGGAGTTTCAAATAGTAGATAACACTTCAAAAATCTTGGAAGGTAGCACAGATGAAGGTTCCTATGTGTGTGAGTAAACTGAGTTGGAATCAATCTTCCATACGGAATCTGAAGTTGGAATCAATCTTCAATAAGAAATACCTGAAGTTGGAACGAACAAAAAATACTTGCAGTACTAGTTTTCTATGTATCCCTTTAGCGCTTCTATCTACTTAAAAATTCTTCCTTTTATAACCTTTTTATTATACTCTCAGGTACACACTAGGCCCAATACATGACCCCAAAACTAATTAAGGTCCTTTAGCTCTAGAAAATTTGCACAGGAGATTCCGCGCTAACCGGGGGAGAATATGCGTGATAGCATAATTTTATTTAAATGATCATGCAACATAAGAAACACATTACATAACCTCGGCCAGGGGCCCGAAAATGACTAAAGTTTTACTTCTGGAACATTTTTGCACAGAGCTCCTGCGCTATCCGCTGGGGAGCATGTCGTGATAAGCATGATAATGGCATAGCATTATCCCGCATCACTACCTTACGCAATACATTATATACACTATATAATTAAAATTAAGGGGACATACTATAATGGCACACTTGGACACAGCCTATAACTTACCCTTCGTGCACTGGTATCCCAGTACACAACGACGCTATTCGTGGCCACAACTACACCAATCAGTGTCCTGACTATATAACGCTGCTATATCTGGCACGACCACCTCAACGCACGGCGGCAAGACTGCTATCTCTAGGCACGACCACCATCCAATGCCGGTGTATGGCGCTCGGTCTTGGGCACGACCACCTCAATGCCACCGGCGTATGGCGCTGCTGTCTCTGGCACGGACCACTCAATGCCAGGCGGTGTGCGATGATCTTCAGGCACGACCACCTCAATGCCTCGGGTAGCGCGCTGTCTCTGGGCACGGACCACCTTCAATGCCCGGGAGTGACGCTATCTCGGTAACATACTCGCAGACGCGTGGGGTCAGTGTTTCTCATGACTGACATAAGGGGAAACCATTTAATATTTATTTATAACAGGAGAGTGGTGTGAAAATAACCCTTCATGCCTTTCAAATGACATAACCAGTTCGACTACATCTGCACGTGCCATTCATACTTACGGCGATGGATGACGATCGCGACAATATCCAAAGCTCAATCCAACCCTAACTAACTTCCTAACCTCCTATAACGAACTATCTATACATAATGGTATCATATACTAATGAATGTGTAAGGGGGCTGCATGGGTGAGAGTGGTTTATAATGGGGTGTGCATTGTCGGGTGAGGTAAGTGTGGAACGTGTGGGTAGGTAGGTGTGGGTGTGTGAATGAAGATGCGGGTGTGTTGTGTGAGTGTGTGGAAGTATGAGTCAGGGTGTGTAGTGTGGGTGTGTGGATGTTATGAGGTGTGTAGTGTGGGTGGGCGAATGTATGAGGGTGTGTATGTGTGAGTGTGTCGGTGTATTGATGGTGTGTATGTGTGGGTGTGTGAAAGTATGGGGTGTGTATGTGTGGGTGTTGTGGATGTATGAGGGGTTGTGTATGTTGTCGGGTTCTGTGAAGGTAGAGGGTGTGTGTTGCGTGGGGCGTGAAGTCATGAGGGTGTGAGTATGTGTGGGTGGTGTAGGTGTGGGTATTGTTGTTTAAAGTATGAGCGTGTGTAGGGGTGGGGTGTGAAGTTGAGGGGTGTATGTGGGGTGTGTGGAAGTATGGGGTTGTGGAGGTATGTGGGCGTCGTGTATGTGTGGGTGTGTGACAGTATGAGGGTGTGTATGTGTTGAAAGTATGAGGTTGTGTATGTTGGGTTTGTGTGGGTTGTATAAGGGTGGGTGGGTGGGTGTTGGAGTATTGAGGATGGATGTGTGGGTGACGGTGTTAAAGGATGAGGGTGTGTGGGTATGTGTGGCGTGTATGTGAAGTCTGAGGAGTGTTGTGTGGGGTGTGTGTATGAGGTGTTATGTGTGGGTGTGTGGATGTATGAGGGTGGATGTGTGGTGTGGGTGTGTGGATGAATGAATGCATGCGTAGGTGTGTGAAAGCATGAGGTGTATGTGTTGGTGTGTGGATGAGTGCGGGCCGGTGTGGGTGTGTGGAAGTGAGGGTTTGTAGGTGTGGGGTGTGTATGAGGTATGCGTGTACGAGAGTGGTATGTTGTGTGTATTAGGAAGGGTGTGGTGTGTGAAGTGTCATGTTGTGTAGGTGTACAGGCAATAACAAAGTTCCTACAAAAAACTACAGAGGAGCTTGTCGACGGCCGATCCGAACGATGAACTATAATGCGATCCGCGCATGCGCATCCCCTGACTTAGTAAAACCAAGAGAATAAAACTACAAAAAAAAAATCAATAAAATCATTCCCAATCATATATAAAATCCATTACAGTTTACTTAATAATTCCTAGAAACTTAAAAATCATTACAATTTGGCATGGCGCCTAAGCATATCGCAAGACATGACCAAAGGGTCGTTTAACTCATTGCACTAACAGTTACATAAAATTAATCCAAACATATCAGCAAAAAATTCTTTACTCATAAAAAGCTTTCAGTTACAATACATCCACATATTAATAAACTCTCTCTGATGTAATCCATCTCCAATGTACTCACAATTGAAGCAAAGCTAACCGTTATTAAGCGTTTAATAATTACATTAATATGTATTCATATTTATTCAGAAAACAAATTAAAGAAATATTTAATTCTAAAATTACCACATCTGTAATATTTATACATCAAGCATTTAATGTATTTGTTATCGATGTATTTAACCAAATCTCTTTAAAGGGCATTTCGTTGATCCACAGCTCGTCCCCCCGACTTAACCTAAACAACTGTGTGAGTATTTTATATCACCTGAACCGTAGCCTTAGTAATCCATGTGTGCCCAATCTGACGTGCAAATCTGTCGCCTCTGTAAGAAATCGCAATCCCACAGTAGCCTATGGGGGCCGTGGGAAGGAAACTCGCAATTGGCTCATAAACTAAACCGCAAGACAGGGATCAGCTCAAATTTTGCAATAGCTTTTCGCTGCATATCCAGTGAGCAATGAATAATGCAGAAGTGCTGAAATCACGAAATGCCCAAACCCCCGTTAAGACTTGTATTCAAGTTTTTATTAGTAACTTCAATGTAACATCAAAACAATTATCTATAACCTCCAAAGTCTTTACCATAGTAATAATATATAAAAATATTCAATCATAAAGCCCACTATTTATTTGCTTCCTGGTCTGGTCAAATAGGATTCCAAAAAAGGTGATAGTTTACACGATTCGATTGGCTTATAGTTCCGGAATTATGGGTAAAAACTGTAAAAATGCGTTGAAAAGTCAATTGGTTTGTACAGGGGTCCAAAGTTGAAAGTCTTTGATTCCAAGGGGTTGAATATGTGGTGCAAATTGTTTCCCCAGCTTAAAGGGTTTGAAAATAAGGAATAGTTTGCCTATCTGTTATGCTTAGTTCACGTTATGCCAAAAATAGGTAAAAGGTCAATAGAATCCAAATAGCGGCAATAGCTGTGACTTTATTCGCCATTTTTGGTTTAAATAACCAGACAAGTAAGATAGTCAAAACTATTCCTATAGTAATTCTCTGACAGAAACCAACAATTTGAAACACATTTTTTCAAAAATTGGCGCAACTTTTAATTTTTACCATGTACAAACCAAAAATTGACTTTTTTACCATTTTAAGTTTTACCCCATAATTCCTAAACGATAAGTCAAAGGTAGGTATAAACTATAACTTTTTGGAATCCTTGTAACCCGACAGAAATAATGGTGTGCCTTTCAAACAATCGGACATTTTACAAAGTTTACCCCTGTGTATACCTTGAGATCCAAGCTGGGGGTAATGAAAGGGTTGGACAAGTGCTTCCATCATTTTTTGATTATCATTGTAGAAAGTAATTGTGTCCAAAATCACAATCTTATCCGGATTTGCACACGCACATAAGATCTGTTCACTACAGTCCCCTCCTATACATTTTGGCATGTAAAACTACGAAATTAAATTATCTCCACTGCATGAATCCAAAATGCCAAGCAAGACGTTTCCTGGCTGATGAGACTAAATTGGTCATTTAAGATATGAGACCGAAAATCTTCACAAAGCAGAAACGCTTTGTAATATTACATTCCCAAACCAATATGGACAATTGATTCAACCTCCTTATTACAAAATGTACATAGGATTAGAATCAAATAGCCATAATCCAAATAGATTTTTTTTTTTTAATTTTTTAGTTTTTTGATAATTTTAAATTGAAAATATCTATTTTAGTCGATCGGGAGGAGAACAGTGGGATTTGGATAAAAATTACACTGCAGAAATTCAAATCTAAATTATTAAAACAGAGCACCCCTTTCCCTTCTGAGACAGGTGGCTTATATTTCTTCTGCACACATATGTTATACCCAATTACAAACTTTGTTTGCAGTTCTAATTTTATTGAGTAGTTTCTTGCGACAGAGGACGGGATTCACTGCCCTCCTCCCTCCCGACACATTCTGGACCCATATTTCGGAACAGGCATATAATAAGAATATAATCAAAAAAAAAATACACTGGAATGTATTTTTTCTGAACACATTAAGTGACAAAAATTTGCCATTGGTCATAAAGAATATCACCTAAAATTAATACCTGTGTTGTACCAAGACTTTCTAAAAATAATTTTATTAACGATGATTGAGGAGTGTTCCCGAGAATCTGGTTGTCTGTAATTATATGATGGCAATTCGTATGTTATAGTACACCAACAGCGAATAATTTCACGAATAAAGTTATCAACCTGACTAATGAATTTATACGATGGTTTAAAATTACACTCCCATAACAAAAAGTTTTCACCAAATCAGATTGAAGCTGTTGTTTAAAAAAGCATGTCCAATTACTGTCATTTCCATCAGAAAACGTTTTACCCAAGCAATTTTGAGACTACTTATAATTGAGATAAATGAATCATTTTTAGGCCACCTGTTCATGTCCCCGGATAATGGTTTATCCTGCTGATTTTGTCAGGTTACAGACCATAATAAAGTAAAAATTATTGAGTCAATTTCCTTAATAAAAACCATCTGGTGGTTTGGAAGAAACAGAAAATAAAAATATGATTGGGAAAGGGCTAGAGATTTAACAATAGTAATTTTGCCAATGGGAGTGAGAACTCTCATTGACCATATTCTTAAAATTTCCCGAGGTTTTTCAATTTGGTTGTGAAATTAAGATAAATAGATTATCCATTACTGTTAAAATTAACACCCAATAGTATGAACCCACATTAGATGTATATTTTAGGCCCGTTTCCTCAATATCAGGTGGTGATCACGAAAAGAGCCGAGAGCGAGAAGTTCAGACTTATCAATAGTAATTTTGAGGCCTGAATACGTATGAAAAGTTTTAAGGAGGTCTATGACCGCATGAAGCGATTCCAAAAGTCATAAGAACTGGTTGTATCATCGGCCATAGGCACTAATCAAAATATTCTTGTCCAAAATATGAATACCATTAATATTGGATTTTTTGATAGCACAGTTTAGAATGTCACTGCTAATCAGTGGCATAACAGGCGGGGGGGGGGGGCAGGGGGGAACGTTGCCCCCCCCCCCCCGACGACTTTGGCCGGGAAAAAAAACTTGGCAAAAATCATGCTAAATCAGCATTTTTTAGCCCTATGACCGGTGAAAAATGGGCCTTTGACCCCCTGGAGAGGGAGGAAAATTTCCAAGCCTGGGAAATTGCCCCCTAGAGCGGGCAAGCTGTTTACGCCACTGCTGCTAATAATATATAAAAGAGGACTTAGTGGACATCCTTGCCGAAGACCAGCAAACAGTTGGACAAATATAGAAGCATGCCCCAGTGTCCATTACACACGAAGAAATGTTGTTGTAAAACCACCTTCCCCATACTTTTTATAAATCTGCACAACATTAACCATTCAAGGCTTTATAAAACAAAAACATTTCGCTTGTCAACAAAGCTTTTTCAAAATCAAAAAAACATTAACCAGGAAGCAGGGAAGGTTGTTTTCTCTGTAAATAATCAATTACTATCCAAGGAAAACACGGATATTCTCCCCAATATACCGCCCTTTCAAAAATCCTGTCTGATCATTATTTTAAAGTGGAAGTACCTTTTTAAACCGCAGTGCAATCCTTTTTAATAATTTTATAATCTGTATTCACATAATGTAATTAGACGGCAATTTTCACAGAGGTTGGGTCCTTGTGCTTTTTTGGGGATAAGATTTATGATACCTACGCTGATCAATGGAAAAAAAAGACTCCAGCCTGAACGAGTTAATTAAAAATATCACCAATAGATGCCGAGATCATGCCAAAAATCGGGGGGGGGGGGGAAGCCATCTGTACCTGGAGTTTTATTTACATGTGGACATTGTATTAAAGCATCTTCACATTAGGTAATGTCACATATCATCACCATGCTGTTTTGATCTCAGTAAGTATGGGGATTCCATCATAATTGGTTCAAAAGATACGAAATTGACATTCAGGGGGGTTTGGCTAGATTGTAGAAGATTTTGATAAAATGGTTTTTTCTGCTTCATGCAATATATCTTTTGCATCAGTAATAACCTGACCAGAATCAGAATGAAGTTTGTTGGTTGGCCTTTGATTTATTTTCTAGATTTATAAAAATATTTTGAGTTTCGTTCACCATGCTCAACCCAATTTAGATCTAGACGAATAATACAACCATCAGTTGTTATTTATATAATTACAGCTGCTCCATGAACTTATCCATATTGCTCAAAAGATTATCAGACGTTGGACCCACTATATGTTTCCTCCATGGCATTAAAATTGTTCATTAATTCACCTCTTGGGATTGCTTTTCCTGGAATTTTGAGATATCTATAGTCTTAGAACTGATGTGGGCATTCAAAAATCCCAAGCATATTGGGTTTAGTACATTATAATCAACACACCTATATCTATATCAGTATCACTGCTTCCACCAAGCTACATTATTCCTCTCTTGCAAAAGCGTGTATTAAAATTGCCCGAACCGCGTCCTGGCTCTTTGTAGTCGTAAATTAAATAAAGGAAGAATGATCTGTTCTAAAACCTGGAGAAATATAACAATCATCAATTTGGAGTGTAAGGTTGAAGAAAACTAAAAGGAAGTCCAAACGGCAGTGAACTGGTGGATTGCTATTTGAGTGCCATGTATATTTACGAACATTAGGATTGTTCTTACGCCAAATATCTATTAAGTCATAATCACCACTAGCATCATTAATACACTTAAGAGAATTTTGGTGAGATTGAACACGCCCACCCTTTTTGTCAATTGAAACGTCCAGAACACAGTTAAAATCCCCTCCCCAGATAATTGATTCACAATCAAAATCATTTAATTTACGGTGGATGTTTTAAAAAAACCTGGATCATCTTTATTTGGCCCGTAGACATTAATAAGGATCAAGAATAATAAGGCGGCCATCATTATCTGTAAAACTTTTGCTGATTTCAAAATTACAATTGGACTTAACAAGGATACATACACCCCTACTATTTGATGTACCATGGGAGAAAATCATGTTACTATTGCCCCATTCATCTTTCCAATCTAGTTCAACCTCGGGTACCGAATGTG
The DNA here is from genome assembly GCA_023653785.1 of Ophioderma brevispina. Classification (NCBI taxonomy): domain Eukaryota; kingdom Metazoa; phylum Echinodermata; class Ophiuroidea; order Amphilepidida; family Ophiodermatidae; genus Ophioderma; species Ophioderma brevispina. Next base: position 23,469 of record JAMKCH010000085.1, read on the forward strand.
TTTCTTGAAGAGAGATAATGGCGAGTCATTATTAAGAGGCTGAGCATGATTTGTTGGAGAGAGAACGACGGGTGAGCGAACACGAGGGACGTTACCTTTGCGAGAGGAATATAGAGATGCAACGAAGATCATATGGACTTGTGCAGGAGGCTGCGTAAGATGTTAGGGGCTGTCCGAAGTGTGAGAGTAGCGTAAGTGAAGCAGCATGGCGTGTCCCACAATAGAGAGTTGTGTCGCGTCAGTGCCAGCGAAAACCGGCCGCGATACTCAGCCGTTTCTCCCACCTCCATTAAAGAGAGAAAAGAGGGTAAAGAGAGAAAACCATTGACTTTTGATGGAAAGACACCCTGGAAAGACTTTCGGTTACATTTTGAGACATGTAAGGAGTACAATGGTTGGACGGATAGAGACGCTACCTTGCAATCGTTCATTATGTTGTTATGGGAACGCTCTTGCTGTCTTGAGTGCTAATGATGTTGATCCCAAGGAAATGACGTACGAAGGCCTGATGGAAGTGATATCCTAGGAGTTTGGACCGAGAGAGTGTACTGAAAGGTACTTCCAAGAATTGATCCGGAGAAAACAAAAGCCAGTGGAGAGTCTTCATAGCCTTGGACTTGATATTAAAAGGTTGACGACTCTAGCTTACCCGCTGACTGAAGGAAAGGGGCGAGATCGTTAGGTCCGAGATTACTTTCAGAATGCTATAGCTGACCCAGTTATTCGGAAGGGACATCACTTCCACCAGGCCGTCATACGTTATTTCCTTTGGAGAGCACGTGTGGTCTATACCAGTGGAAAAGTGCAGGACTCGTGATCATTAGACCGTTAAAATCGTGAGTTGTCCCTGGGCAAGATACTTAATCTCAATTGCCTCGTCGACCCAATCGAAATCTGGGGAGCTGTTATGGGAATATTACAATCTAAGTGCTGATAGGCTTGTGCGCTTGTAAGGCATGTCTTTGAGCAGCCACCTAAATGAAGCAAAATTATTATGACAGTTTCTTAACAATAATAATTGTCAACCGCGCTTTGTATTGAACCTGTTTACGGATTAAGCGCTATATAAAAATGGGTTACTATTATTATTATTATTATTAAGGACCTTTTTCAGGCGAGGCCAGAGACACTGGGAAAGGCTATTCGTGAAGCTCAAGCATTCGAGTCGTTTTATGACAGTGAGAAGAGGAGGGATCCCGGTATGCCAAGTATACTAGGATGATAAAGGCCAAACAACAGTCAGTTGTTGATATGGCTCAGCTAGAAGCTAGGATAGCTGTCAAGATAGAAGCTTGTGTGGAAAGGATGAAACACTCCGTAGAAGGTGCCATTAGGAGAGATGCTACGATGATGCCTCAAGCAAGAGGTTGTCAGAGTTTGCAGAATTTCTTCCATCAAGGCCAGGGTGGTCTCAAGGCCGTGCGTCCTTCCACCATACCAAGACCTGTGTGTTATGCTTGTAAGCAAATGAGGACCACGTGGGTGAGATAGCGGAGAGGACACAGGAGAGGGACATCGGCCAACCAGAGACGGAAGGCAGGAGGAAATGAGAGCTTGCTGGAGGCGTGATCCAGCATGACGTTGACGTTGAGGCGACAGTGGAGGATGTTTTGAGTTCGGAAAATGCAGACCTTTATGTCCCTGTACTGCTGGAAGGGTTGTTGGTGTCACAGCCACTGCTTGTGGATACTGGTACCACAGTTACTGTTGTTCTATTGCTTTTGTATCTTTCGATTCCAGAGGCTCGAGGAGAAGAGGCCAAAGTTGAAACTGGCTGATATGAAGTTGTTACAAGCTGATGGAAGAGCGGTAAGGGTGTGGGGTAAGGCGATTTGGAAGATAAGAGTTGGGGATAGCCGCCTGAAACTGAGGGTTCTCGTCGCAGATGTGAAGAAAGTTATGCTGGGGATGGATTTCTTTAGAAAGGGCTAGAAAGTCGGGCGCAGTGTTACATTTTCGTCTGCTGCAGTTGCACGTTGGAAGTAAGGCAATATGTTGTCAGTCGACAGAAGATGCAGCACCGCTCTACAGTGTTGAGCGGTAACGCAGAATCACATTTGGAGAGTGTGGAGCCTGTGATGTCGGGACAACACTCCAAAAATGTTGAGTAAAAAAAAGTCACAGCTCTCAATGTTGAATAAAATCTTAGTCAAAGTTGAGTAAACCTTACACAAAGCTGAGTATATTTTACCCAACAATGACTAAGATTAAGTCAACATGAGTAAAATAATTTTTACAGTGAACTGAGTGGCGGTGGATTTTGGGGTCAGGTGTGGAGGACGATGCTCCATTAGGAATGGTTGAACCTTTGATGACGGGACCGCTGAGCTGAGTGAGAAGGGGTTATTGGCTTGCAAGGTTTGATTAAAGACTCAGAGAGGTAAAAGTGGAGGCCGCGTACTTTGGCAAAGTCGCTGGTGGATGAGAGTGAGATGTTGAGGGTAGAGGTTAGGATTGAAAAGGGAAGGCCTGGCGAGATACCCCGATCACCTTCGGAGTGTCGGAACAGGCATCAAAAGTACCCAAATGAACAGAACTCCATACTAATTTGCCAATTTAAGTACTCTTTGTCACTCTAAGTAATGTGAAACAACCAGTGCAAAAAAAATTTATTGGAAGAGAAAATGCATTGTGGGAAGACACTGGTACCTCCTCAGCACCATTCGACTAAGAAATATTGCCGCAAAGCAAAACACGAAGACAAAAACTAAATTGTTGAGTATTGGGTTATTATGATTTCTTTGTTTACCAAAAATCAGTTTTCGCGCGCTTTTGGGTGAAATGATGATGGATGACAGTTTCTATACGCAAATGTCAGTTTCACGGGATATCTGCTGGCTCAGATAGTACCGGTAATCAGCTTATCGGACATACAGACGTCGAAACTAAGCGCGGTCCGGAAAGTGATGTAGTCTGTGTCACAGACTGCGAAAAGATATGATCTAAATTAGAGAATTTTGCGCATCAGATGGTCCGTTTAGTGTTGTTTTTAAATATTTATCGTAATGGGTCTGAGCCTATAGAAACTAGCGAGAACGAAATTGAATTTTGTCGCGGTACTTCGGTATCGGAAACAAGGAAAAAAAGTGTACAAGTAATCTCTACGTGCGAATCCATTTTTCCCAAAGCTTTCGTGTATTATTATTCCAGTCTTGAGAATTTTCAAACGCCTTACGCAAACTTTTTTTCAATTTGCAGAAACAGGAATTACGTACTACCATGCTTACCGGACGCCGTTGTAGCGGAGAATGTCGACACAAAGACTCGTTCTCACTGCCATAGTGCAGTTAGTGCCCACGTAAATGAACCTTCGACCCTTTGCCCAATCAACCAAATCATGTGACATGAATCCATTAACCCGGGAGCTAGCCACCACATTGTAACACATCTCAAGTACAAAAGGTTTGAGTGATTAAATATGTTGCATACTGACAGGGACCCCGAACAGATTATTAAGTGCCGCAATGGTGCCTAAGGAGAGGGCCAAAAACAATAGTTTGTTACAGGGTAACCTTTTTAATTGATCCAATCATGTTACAAAAGCACACCATGTTATGTGTTCTAAACCATAAGGATTCAGAAAAGGATAAGTTGTAATATGTACAGCTAAAGTTTCAGAGTTATAGGCTAAAAAACAGCAAAAATCAATTAATAAGGGTCAATTTAAGTGTTACCAGGGGTCAAATTTAAAGTTGCTCCGATTTGGATAAAAAATGGTGACAATTATTGGTGGAGTTCATAGGGTTACAATAAGGAATAGTTTTAACTGTCCTCCTAAAATGCTTAGTTTCGATGTAGGGGGTACAGAAGGTCAACATCCATTGCATTCAATGGGGCTTGATATTGTTACCCCCTACTTTCTTAAGCAAGGCAGTTGAGACACTCAAAACTATTCCTTATTTTAATCTATGAGCTCCACCAAGAATTTGCAAACATTTTTATCCAAATACGGCGCAATTTTAAAATTTGACGCCCTTTACAAACTGAAAATTGACCCTTTTTATGATTTGATGTTTTAGCCTATAACTCTGACACTTTACGCTGTACATATTACAAACTATAACCTTTTCTGACAGATCATTATGGTTTGACAACATAATAATGGTATACTTTTTCAACATGATTGCGATCCAATTTAAAAATTTGAACCCTTGCATCTTTGTCTTGGCCCCCTATCTTAAGGCAACCACTTGTGTCACTTAAGAATCGCGTTTAAGGGGTGCTGTAAGGTTGTCTACATATTTATAACTCAAACTTTGTACTTGAGATGTGTTAAAAATGTGTGCGAGCTCCAGGGGGCTAATTCATAAGTTTGATCTTATGTAAATGTTCCCACTTCACAGAGCCCCATCCAATCACTCATCAAGAAGTTCCAGCCTGAGCATCGTATGTCCAATCAAAATACATCACCTTGTAGAGAGAGATAGCTTGGTTATTATTATAATAAAATAACATATGATATTGAGGTATAATACGACGTTTTGAGGGGGAGCGAGCGAGAGAGTGGGACGTCCCCCATACCAAATTTGTTTTGTCCGTAACATAAGTGATTTTTAATCATTTTCTTTCTCCTTCCATGGTCCCTTCCTGGGACAATTTGTTGGATCTCTGTAACATCTACCATCTATATGGAAGATTTATGAACGCAGGCCGCCTGCTTAATACTATGATGATTTTCCTGAATGCATCGACTAACACACATCACTGAACGCATATAATCTCGTACAGACTGCCAAACGGTTATTCGACCGGGAATACCAGCATTTAATCTGATTTTTTTACATGGTGTTCTGTGAGATAGTTGTATAGGCATCCCTTGTTTAGGCCATCTGAAAAGCAAAAAAAGTCTTAAGTGTCGCGGGCGGTGGGAGTGACGTCATAGGTCAATGACCTCTAATTTTGCATGTTCTTCACAAGGTAGCTATTCTTAGCAATACGGATCACATATAAAGAGTAACCATAACAAACTGGGTATCAATTTAAGAGAATAAAATGATATATTCATTGATTAAATTTGCGATATTGAAATTGAAGCAGGTAGAGGAGCAGTAGCTATGTTATAGGCCAAAGTGATGATTTTGTTCATCTTTTTTGCTTATTTTTGCCTTAGCTGAATATAAATGAAAATTTGTCCATGAAGCTATCAATATATTCCTTCATATGTTCCAAGAAAATTGACCCCATATATATGCTACTTACACATGAGACGAAAAGTTTTCCTTTTATAGTTTTGCATAAGGGCGATTTTAAGTTGTCGCAACGCAATGATTTCCGTAATATTTTAACCAATTTGCCCTTTTTGCTGTTTCCCCTGACAACAATACTGATCGTTATATGCAACCTTCGAAAAAAGAGTTGTAAATCTGTCATTCCGGTTAATAAGGACTTTAATGGTTCTGTAAAGGAAAAATGTTATTCGGGCCACCCATCAGAACCTTGTGGGGGTCTATAGGGACCTGAACGGAAACGGGGGTTCTTGCAAAAATGGTTCTGAAAGGAAGGCTTATGAAGTCTCTTGAAGACATTATGGTTTCTAAGAACCATTACAATTGAAGAAGAACGTCTATGAAGTCCCCTTCTCTTAAACTCAAGAAAACGACCCTTTGAAAAACCATTAACGGTTCAAAAAGGCAAAAATGGTTCTTTGAAAGGTTGTTCTAAGACATAGTTTCTTCACCATTAAGAGCGCTTCTTATGAGGCAAAATGTTTTGGTGTATCCCCAACTAGGGTTTACTCCATATCCAGGGGGAGCCAGGGAGGGGGCGAAGGGGGCGCTGGCGCCTCCCGGTACTTCTGCAAAATCTTGCAAAATAGCCCATTTTGAGCTATTTTGGCCAGTTACAGCCTTCCGCCCCCGGGAATTTTGACATTTTCAAACCGGGATCCGACATTGATATTCTGAGTGCATATAATGTTGCTGAAAAGACATTCGCATTCACACATTGGGAAGGTTGTCCGTACATTGCTCAGAGAAAGTCTTCTAGGATATCAGAATCCAGCAACGGCCGGCAGACATCTGAGCAATCGTAGATTTCGCCCTGCTAAAGGAATGTTAAAATAAGAGGCAACAATTTGGGCATCTGTAATTTGCCCCCAACCCCAAAAAAGGTTCGGATTTGCCCCCCAAAACGATTGCAATTTTCAGATACGGTATGGGTCAATAAACTTAGATGTCCGTTTTTTTATTTAGTAATTGACCAATTGCTTTCCTCATATCAAAAAAACGCCGTAAGTCCAAAGATACACAAGAACTTTCTTTTCGCGTATTTATTGAAGTAGTGCGATTATTGAAATAATTGATAAAAAAAAGTCTCTAACTGGGCAGACAGGGGTTCTGCGATTTAAAGAGCAATGTAAATAACACAAGTGTAAAATCCATTTTATTAGATTCTTAAGAACGATGGGCGTATAGTCTCTTTATGAGGTTTGCGTTCTATGAAATATTCCGGGTGTGGCAAATGGTTTCGCCGTGTGCCGGAAGTCTCACAGGACGCTGGTCAACCACTCGCAATTTCCATGCTTAGCAGGCTACCAATACCAAGATATCTGAGAAAACCTTACAGTGAAGGTAATGGTCGCGATATCGAAGAAATGTTAGTTTCTGACTTCGTAGTTTGTACATGAGAGTATAGGCAGTATCCCTGTAATTCTTAACTATCGTTTTATCGAAGATGTAAACAGGGATGTAATGCAGCATGTTCTCGCCAATACGGTTGTTGTCAGATGAGACTGTCAAAGGCAATTGCCATCATGTATGATTATGTGTTCAATGTTCAATGTTTGTATTTATTCAGCATAAACATATCGTAATTGACGAAAAGAAATGAAAATACAGTATGTTAATTCATAATACATTAAAGTATTAAATTGCAAACTGTGCTAAAATGAGCATTTGAGGGATATGATGTGCTAGGACAAGTATGGGACAACCATATGTATAGGCTTATAGATATTACTGGCCCTGCTAAACAATCAAGTAAAATGACTCCAATATTTACAAAAAATGACACAACCCAATGATAACCCATATAGTTTGTGACAGGACCGCGGATGGGCCACAAAGGAGTTCCGAACAACTAGTGGAATCCGCCAAGGAGATACTCTTCCTCCATATCTCTTTGTAGTCGTGGTTGATTAAAATCATAAGCAGAAGTCTGACATAGATGAACGACAAAGGGACTCACCATCAACCCCAGTCGTTCTTAACGTCACCAATAAAAGCAGTATCTCACAGACCCTTGACTACGCAAGTGATCTAGCTCTAAACGTTAATCTGCCTTGGGTAGCATCCAAAGATCTATACTAACGCATCGAGAATGATGGCAGACAAAGTTGCCTACATCTAAATTCCAAGAAGACTGAATATAGTGTATGACCGTCAATGAGGAAGATGCTCATCAACCTATATATCTGCAGGTGTTAGCCACCTCAAAGGACTTAAGTATCTAGGATACTATGTTTGCCGGACAGAAAGAAAAGACTTGCTGTCACGGACAAGGACAAGCCTGGAAATGCCTGTAATTCATAAAATACACCAGTTCACGGCAATTGGGATCTCCAGTCAACCAAGCGAATCTTTAGAACGTGTAGAGAGTATTGTTATAGGTATGAGACCTGACCATGAGAAAGAGCTACAGGAGAGACTGGATGGCACCTACACCAAGCTTCTATGACGAGTTCAAAAAAATATCATGGTTCGTGAGCACAAAGCACAGATCTATGGAGATATCCCTCAATTCCATTTCTGTGCCCAACGCCGTGCACGATGTGCTGGTCGCTGTCATCTGTGATTGATCAAGTAGTATCGGACGGTCACACGTTGTGGCAGCTAGGCTGTGCCAAAAAACAGGGGTCGTCGACCCTTTCACATCAATGTAGTTTTAAATTTTAAACTAACATGAGGTGATTGCTCGAGACGCACAGCATGGATTCCATCTGACATCCCCAACTTAAGACAACAGAGACATTGGCGATACATGGTGAAAAGCATCTCGTTAGATAGATAGAAAACCTGTAATTCTAACTTTCGACAACAAGTAATATCAATTATGTGGTCCATGGGTCAAGTACACGCAAGATTTCAGTTAAATGCGCAGATTCTTCAAGTTAAATGCTGTGATAACGGAAAAGATCCAGTCTGACAGGTCTGGGCACTAATATGTTACTGATGCGGGATGGATATTTAATAAGTAACAAGACGTGGGCTAACTGTAGTACAGTGACGTCCAGAGGTCTGTTTGAATCAACACCAATGCAATGCACTGTGCCTGTACTCTTTACTGTACTAAAACATGTCAGTAATAGGGATAAAAAGTTTTAAGAACCACAAGACCTTTCAGAATACTAAATCCTAAGTACAAACGCTTTGTGGGCTAAATAAGTGTAAAGGTCAGGGATATTATGTGTTAAGAATGGGATTGTTTGTGGGCCCTATTCAGGTGAATGAAATTTTCCAAAAACTGTTGATTGTGGGATTGACTCGATACAACCTCTGAGTGATCAGTATGGTGCATGCTGACTGTATGGTTACCCGGGGGACTGACATAGGGAAGTGTTACGAGTATGTGCGCGGCCCTTAAGACCCCAATTTTCGCCCCCTCCAGCCGTCCTAAGACACGCACAGTTGAGCATTCATTCCATTATTAGGTTCCTCTTTGAGGAAAATGTTTTGCAGAATTGAGCGAATTTTAGGTAAAAACCCTTCGCAAATTGTCCCAAACTTTCATTTCTAAAGGCTTTTTTTTTTTGAGAGACAAAATCCAGTTCCAAGCCCCCAAGTTCGGAAATGGAAAATGGTGGCTGGAAAATTAATGGGCCTACAAAAAACAAAGCAAAAAAAGTGATAGCCTTCCGGGTGATTACCTCGCATGATTGCCAATCATATGTGAAACCCATATGATATGTTTTACACACAATAACCTTTGTCCTCCAAAAAGGAGCCCTTCATATCTTCAGACACCTTTCAGAGCCCATTTTGGTTTTATAGAACGTTTAATGGTTCTTCAAAGGGTTAATTTTCTTGCGCGGTTTAAGCGCAGAGGACGGTACGTCATAGAGCTTTCTTCAAATTAAACCCCATTTGCAGACCATTTAAGGTTCTACCGAGGACAAAAAGGTTCTGATGGGTGCCCGAAGAACCATTTGATTCAATTAAGAACCATTAAGCACAATATTTAACTGAATAACAGATTTACAATTTTTTTTCGAGGGCTGGCATATAACGATCAATTATTGTTGGTCAGGGGCTGAACCAGCCTATAAAGTAGCAAAAATTGGTTTTAAATACGAAAATTGAGTTGGTCAACTTAAAATACCATTAGCAAAAACAACAAGGAAACATTTTCTGCTCAGGTTGTATGTAGCCATATATTAGAGAGTCCAATTTGGGAAAAATATGAAGGTGAAAATATTGATAGCTTATGGCCAAATTTTCATTTGATTTTAGCCGGTCAGGCAAAAAAATATGCCAACAAAAGTTGGAAAAATCATGGTAACGTTTGGCCGATAAACTAGTACTGCTTGAATGGTAAGGCAAAATTGATATCATCGAATAGATAATTTTATTTTCTCTTAAAACTGATACCCAATTTGTTTTATGTTTCCTCTTTATATTGATCAGTTAGCGCTAAGAATAGCTAATTGGTGAAGAACATGCAAATTTAGAGGTCATGGACCTCTGACGTCCCGCTCCACCGCTCGCGACACTTAAGACTTCACTTTTCAGATGGCTCAGAGCATTGCTATACAAATTCATAACAAAAACCTGGGAAAAAATCAGGATTATTAAATTGCTGGTTATCCGGGTTCAGTGGATTGGTCCTTTTTCATATTTCCCCGAGTCAAAAAATTTCACCCAGGCCAATGACGAATTTCCTTATTACTTGTGCCACAATCTAACTCCACCGTCACTGTGCTTGCATCATATGTGAATTTCATACTCAGTGCAACTAAACCACAAACCTGGTAAAAGGGACCTAAAGTAAAAGAAACTCTACTCCCTTTTATGATTCCCGAGAGGCGGTTGCCCCTGTTTATAATTATAAACTGCTTGCTGGCGATTATAAATCTGAAACCCAGGCCACACCATGTGGCAATTTGAATTACAAATACAGCACCAAACAATCCCTATGGAAATCTAGGCGTGGTCGGTAAACCAAAATGGCATGTGGTTATACGTGGCTATCGGCAGCTCTAAACACAGGATCAGGTTCAAAATGTGACACTAGGTTCACTTTGTACGTCAGCCACTTTGAAAAAGGCTCAGTTTTCGAGTTAGGGTAGGTGATCGAGTAGAAAATGCCAATGGTACCAGGTGGTAGGGACATATGTGTGAGATCATCACATGGGTGGAGTTAGAAAGAGAAGTGGTTGCAATTAATTTTTATGGGCCAAAAAAAGGTTCAAAAATTGGGGGAAATTTAAATTTAAATTAGGTAAAAATCAAAGAATGGCGATTTATTATTCCGCTTAATATTAAAATCCAATACTAAAAAAATTCCCCACTATATAGCAATGTAGATTCAAGAAGAAGAAGTTGAAGTTGAAGCTGGGGTTAATTTTGACCCAGAAAGGACCCTAAAAGGGGTGAAAATGACCCCAATAAGGTAAAAAATCATTAGAATGGTTGATTCCAACTTCACTATTAATGTAATAGTATTTATTTTCCCACTAGGATAGCTGTAGATTCAAGAAGAATTTGAATGTTGGACATTTGCGGTTATTTTTTACCCAGACAGGGCCCAAAAGGAGTCAAGTGACCCAAATATGGTACAAATCATAGAATGGTGATGGATTTATTCCATCTTAATTTTGAAATGTACATTTCATCAGTCCCACTATATATCTGTAGCTTGAAGATTTTGATGTTGGAAATCTCGGGGTAATTTTACCCCAGAAAAGGGCCAAAAAGGGGTCAAAATTGACCACCAAATTAGGTAAAATCATTAGTAGAATGGTGATATTTATTTCGATTTCTTTAGGACATGGCAATAGTATTCTATTTCCCCCACTGGATGCCTAAGTTCAAGAAATTTGAATGTTTGAATCCTGGGACCAAAAGTGGTTGAAAAATTACACACAAAACCATATGGTAAAAAATCATAAAAATGGTGATGTATTATTCCATCATAATTTTTAAAACCGGTAATAGTTTTATTTGCACCGTATGTAGCGTAGATAGATTTGGAAGAATTTAATGCAAACTCAAGAAATGGCAAAAGGTTAAAGAATGACTTAAAATGGGTTTATAAAAACAAGGGAAAATTGTATTTGGTATGCATATGTTTAAAATTAGGCAGAATTTCATAATCAATTGCCAATTAAAAAAACCTTTATCAACTTTTATCAGTATAGTGACATCCAAATTGAAAACTTTGGATAATAATGGTCAAATTATACACCAAATTTGGTCAAAAGTGGTCACCAATTTAATGCATGTTTACATTTGCGTCTTGCGCTGTGACAATAGTAATAATGCCAATATGCTTGCAACCCGGGGAGGGACGGTGGGGGCTGACGCTCCCATTCAAAAAGCCCAAACCCATTTTAAACGGCCAAACATAGATTTTGTGAGCAAAAAATATTGTAGGTAAAAAGTCCAATTGCCTATTTTCCCCCTTTGTAATTTTGGGGGACCAAATTTGCCACTGTTGTAATTTTGGGGGACGTCCCCTTTGAAAAAAAAAAAATGCCCCCTCTCCTAATTTAGTGTTACGTTTACTGACATTCGCAATGAAAAACTTTGAAAAGGGATCAAAATGGTCCAACCCAAATTGGTCAAAATTTAACCCAATACGCCATAATTTCAGTCTTTTTTCCTGAAAATAGGTAAAACAATCCAGTAGGAAAGAAACAGTTGGTCTGTCAGACTAAAAGCTATCCTAAAATGGTGTTAAGTCTGATCTTTTGGTTTATTTCTGCCCTGAAATTATCACAACTGTTTTACTATTATGGTAATATGAAAGTCTGTTGTCTCCAGAGCAACTAGGATTGCCTTCTACAGGCCTGTGTGGAAAACATCTTACTGTATGGTGCAGAAACATTGACAATGAAGGGGGAGCTGCAGGACTTTTTAAGTGGCACTTATACCAGGCAACTCATGCCAGTTGAAAATATCTCCTGAAAAAACATCCTGCCAATACCGGATCTATGGTGAAATACCTCCTATTACCACAATTGTGGCACAGTTCGGTGGGCATTGCTTTCAAGTCAAGGACCAGATAATATCAGATCTTTATTCTGTGGAGTCCTCCATGTCCAAGTAGAGGTAGCAGATATGCTATGCAGCAGAGATACCAGCTTTATTTTGAAGTGGGAGCAGCAATACATGATAAAGACGTTTTGCAAAGAAGTACGCCACGGATTTCGACAAAAGTCAAAAGATGATGATGATATGTCCACCTTTGCCAACATGGCAATCGTTTCGTCAATTGATGCAAATCTATGTGGTTGCCAGCTGACAAAATGTGCAAACATTTGTCTATTCCAGTTGCTTCTCAAAAGATTAACTTCCATAGTATAATTGCCCACTTGATAGCTTTTAATTCACCTTCTTTTGAGGTCTATTTTGACCTCTTTTTGGCCCTTTCTAGGGTCAATTTTGGAGTCAAATTGATTAAAGATCCACTCTCTATAAGGCCAAGTAAAAAAACAAACCAGTTGATCGTCCCCCGCCCCCGATAGATTCCAACATTCCAACAATTCTTCTTGAATCTACTGCTATAGAGTGGAGAAAATGAAATACTACTGCATTTTAATAAAAAGTTGGAATAAATACATCACCATTCTATGATTTTTACCTTATTTGGGTCAATGTTAAGCCCCTTTTCACCCTTTCTGGAGTCAAATTCGACCCTAGATCAAACCAGTTGATCGCCCCCGCCCCGATAGATTCCAACATTCCATTTCTTCTGGAATCTTCTGCGATAGAGTGGGGAAAATGAAACACTAATTTAAGTTGGAATAAATACATCACCATTCTATGATTTTTACCTCATTTGGGTAAATTTTAACCCATTTTTTTGATTCCAATATTGAAATTCTTCTTGAATCCACGGCTATAGAGCTGGGAAGATTAAATACTACTATATTTTAATATGAGGTTGGAATAAATACATCACCATTCTACGATTTTACCTTACCATATTTACCTTATTTTTACCCGCTATAGAGTGGAGAAAATGAAATACTATTGCATTTTAATATAAAGTTGGGATAAATACATCATCATTCTATGATTTTTACCTTTTTATTTGGGTCAATTATAAGCCCTTTTTCACCCTTTCTGGGGTCAAATTTGACCCTAGATTCCAACATTCCATTTCTTCAGGATTCTTCTGCTATAGAGTAGGGAAAATCAATACTATAGTTTAAGGTGGTGGGTCAGATCGAATACATCACCATTCTATATTTTTTTACCTCATTGGGTCAATTTAGACCCTTTTTGGCCCTTTCTGGTGTCAAAATAACCCCAGATTCTAACATTTCCAAATTCGTCTTGAACCTACAGCTATAGAGTGGGAAAAATTGAATACTATTACATTAAAGGTCTCATTGGTCCGATCGCTAATAAGCCTCGTCCCCATAATACCCCAGATTTTACCGGAAGTTGTCAACATTTTGGTACAGAAGAAAGCTACTATTTTTCTCATTTACCCTGGAAAATATTAGAGCCAGATGATGTTTGGTTTGGATTCATGAGCGAAATGTGCCCCATTTTTGGCGACCAATCTACTTTTAGCACAGTACTCTCTGGGCTTTTTAATACAAAATCACGTTTTTAGCTCTCGCAAAAAAAAAAGGATTGACATACTGGCGCGAAACTTTACGATGGCGTTTTGGAGTGAAGGCAATCTATCAAGATGAAGACTTCAATATCCTTAAATCGGCCAATCCCCATTGTATATGAAGTTTGAATCACCATTCATGATTTTTAACCTTAAATTTGGGTCATTTTGACCCTTTTTGGGTCCTTTCTGGACTAATTAACCCCAGAGATTCCAACATTCAAATCTTTTGAAGCTTACAGCTAGCTATACAGTGGGGAATTTTATTAGTATTACATTTCAATATGAAGTCGGACAGTCATAAATCACCATTCGCTGATTTTTACCTAAGTTGGGTCATTTTGACCTTTTTTGCCCATAAAAAAATTGCACCACTTCTGTTTCTACATCCACCCAGGCGAGGATCCCCACATATGTCCCCTAACATCTGGTAGCAATGAATTTTTCTACTTTTCCACCTACCCCTGGGTGCCCAACTTGGGTTCCGGGCTGACGTACTACTTTAATTGTTTAATCTTTTCAGACGAGTCAATTATTTTCCATGCCAACCACACCGACGCAGTCTGCCTTTTCTGCATGTGATGTTTGCAATTTTTGCCGCTCATACAAGCTCATTGATAGACTTGAGTGACCCTTTTGGAAAGCCTGACTTCGCTTGGAAGATACTTTTGATGGACAGACAGCCATGAACCTATCTTCAACCACTGACCTCATCTAGCCCAAAGTCTGTTCCCATCATCAAGTTAGCTCGGAGCAGAAGTGGCTGGAAAGTTAAAAATGTCTCATATATCTAAAAACAAATCTGTTCTCGCATCAATTTAGCAAGCACAGAAGTGGATGGAAAGTTGAAAAAGTTCCACCTGTAGTCCCCTAAAACATTATTAAGACACTGGGTTATTGTTGGAAAACGGGGCGACGTTTAAATTAGACAGTCGTCGCTACACCACCAGGACCCCCTGCCCAGCTAGTCCCAAATGTTACTCTTTTTTTACGGAAAAACTAGCAAAGTTACAGTTTACCCCATCTAATGCCTTGGTGACCAGTGACGTTGTCCAACGGTAATCAAGGGACCAAAAGTGACACCACGGAAAAAATGCAAAGACCTTACTAGTGTCTTGTGTACTTTCGTAGTATCAAGAAAAAAGCTGCTGACTTGGCTGACTTTGTGCGAAAATTCCAGATAATAATACTTGGTACTGAATCTTGAAACTTCACAACTGCTGAAATTTTTTTCCAAATCATTACCAAGTGACTAGAAATGACCGTGTTCAAAAAAGAGGAGGCGTCTTGTCGCAGTTGACGATTCCATCCCTCGTATCGAAAGATCAGATTTTGGCACAGCCATAAGTGAACAAACCTGTGTATCAACTCAATTCTAGGGACTGAAATGTTTTTTATCGGCAGTTATACAACCAAAACTGCCAAAGAGGGATTTCGACTTGTATGTATACAAGCCTCATAAAATCAACGAGGAAGTCAAGTCACCCTATATCATTTTAGGCGGAGACTTTAATATTCCAAATATGACATGGACAGATAACGGGGTGATCGAAGCTCATGGGTCTCTTCAAGAGAATATTTTATCAATTGCCGATGACTTCAGTATGGATCAACTAGTTACCTTTCCAACAAGACGAAATGCAAATGGTACTGAGAATACCTTGGACTTGTGTTTTACTACCAGACCATCTCATATTAAAGAGGTTTACCCTCTCGCACCCATTGCAGACCACAATATTGTTATGGTCGAGATTGAGACTCGGCTCCCAGTACATACCAAACCACCAAGGACGGTGTACTTATGGAGTAAAATGGACGAGCAAGGATACAAAAGCAGTACCAGGGATTTCACCGAAAGTTTTCTGGAAACCAACCCATAAAGTAGATCTGTGAATGAAAATTGGTACACCTTTAGAGATGCTGTGAAAAATCTTGTAGAGAAACACGTCCCAAGTAAACAAATAAGAGGCAAATATCGCCCACCATGGTTTTCACAAAGACATAAAAGACTGTGTAGAATGAAAGAACGCTACTACCTCAGAGCAAAGCGACGAGGAGGACATAAAGACTGGGACCGCTTTAAGAAAGTCCGCAACGAAGTAGAAAAAGAACTTCGCAAAGCCAGCAGGGACTGTGTTACTGATTTATCCACTTCCAAAGACACCAAAAAAATTTGGAGTTATATACGATCAAGGAAAAAAGACAACATTGGTATCCAAACTCTGAAATCTGGAGATAAGACCATTACCAGCGACCTAGATAAAGCAAATACTTTGGCAGACCAATTTAAAGGTGTGTTTACCAGACCTTCCTGACCTCCCGTTTAGTCCATATCCTGACATGCCTGAAATTGATGTAACTGTTGAGGGAGACGAAAGACTACTACACGCCTTGAAGACCGATAAAGCTGTTGGACCAGATGGTATTCCAAATGCCTCCTTGAAAACAGCAGCAAAAGAGTTAGCACCAGCCTTCCAGTTTATCTTCAAACAAAGCTTGGAAAGGAGTGAGCTCCCGGAGGACTGGAAGTGTGCAAATATCTCGCCAATTTTTAAAAAATGTTCTAAAGCTGACCCTTCAAATTACCGGCCCATATCATTAACCTGTGTTTGCTGCAAGCTGCTTGAACACATCGCAGACTTGTAGTACCCGTACCCATACCCCGGACCCATGACTTTATCACATGCTGGACCCGGACCCGTACCCATGGTCTCGGACCGGTACCCGTACCCGTACCCATGGTCTTGGACCCGGACCCATGGTCTCGGACCCATACCCGTACCCATACCCATGGTCTTGGACCCGTACCCATACCCACGGTTTCGGACCCGTACCGATACCCATGGTCTCGGACCCGTATCCGTCCCATACCCATGGTCTTGTAACCATACCAGTTTCCATGTTGTTGCCATACTCTTACCTGTACCCAGTGGCGTAACGGGCCTACCCGCTCTGAGGGGGCAAATTTCCCAGTTTTGGGAAATTTTCCCTCTCAGGGGGGGTCAAAAGGCCAATTTTTCCCGGTCAGAGGGCTAAAAAACGGCTGATTTAGCATGATTTTTGCCAATTTTTCCCGGCCAAAGTCGTCAGGGGGGCAACCTGCCCCTCTGCCCCCCGCCTGTTACGCCACTGCCTGTACCCTATGTAAAATTTAAAAAAAAACCTAACTGGCCCGGTATTCTTTGTTTTAGTGGATATTAATGGAGTTTAATTTTGTTTTACTTTGATGAATGTTAAAGGTGCAAGAAGGGATTTTACACATCGGGTGTCCCTGAAAAATATTTTTTGCACTGAATGTTAAGCTCCCCATCTGGAAGGACTAAGCCGAGAATTAGTTCTTTGGTACAAAAACAAATGAAATTTCAAATTTTGTACTTTGAAGCAACTAGAAATGTTTATATTAAAATAATATAAGTAAACACTAATTTACCTTTTGTTTTCACTTTTCACCTTTGATACTACATTTCTGTAGCCAAATTACACAAAAATCAAAATATGTATCTCTTGCTGCACCTTGAATTTATACAACCCAAACTATTTTCAGTTTATCTACAGTTTTGTCACATAATTATACAGATACACCATGGATATTATAGTATGCACTTTGCAGTACTATGCACCACAGAGGTATGCTTCAGTGCTTTCACAATTAATCTGCACTGTTCGAGTCATTAACTGTCCCCAATATTGAAATGAACTTTACCCATAGGGGACACTTACATGTACTGCAACAACTAATTGGATAGTGACATATCTTTGAAAATACTGATTTCTTCCTTTTCTGCCACTTTTTTCAGTTGCTAAAAATACTTATAAGGATTCCACAGACTTACCCTTCATTCTTATAGCTATTCCTGCAAATTTCAAATCAAATATATTGACTCTTTCAGGTGGATCACTGATAGTGTCTTTAAGTTTTGGAACTCTTGCACTTATATGTACCAGGTATAATACTCAAAGGTCTGTACCCGTACCCAAAGACTCGTACCCATACCCATGGCACTGTACCCGTACCCATGACTTTGTCACAAGCTGGACCCGTACCCATACCCGTACCCATGGGCTTGGACCCATACCCGTACCCATGACTTTGTCACAAGTTGGACCCGTACCCATACCCGTACCCGTGGTCTGGGACCCGTACCCGTACCCACGGTCTCGTACCCGTACCCATACCCATGGCCTCGGACCCGTACCCATACCCGTACCCATGATCCGTACCCACACTACAAGTCTGACACATCGTTGATAGTCAACTGATGAAGTTTATTACGGAACATAACATCCTTTCCGATGCTCAGCATGCCTTCAGAAAATCACGGTCATGTGATACACAACTTATTACCACCCTCCACGACCTGACATCCAATCACAATGATGACCAGACAACAGATATTGCAATTCTTGATTTTAGCAAAGCATTTGACGTAGTACCACACCAACGTCTTCTTAAGAAGCTTAGCTATTAAGGAATACGCAATAAACCATTGGACTGGATAAGAGCTTTCCTTACCAATCGTACCCAGAGGGTTGTCGTCAAAGGAAAAAGTTCACCATGGTCCCCCGTTGTGAGCGGTGTTCCACAAGGCACTGTGTTAGGCCCTCATCTCTTCATACTCTTCATTAACGATATCACAGAATCAGTCACCTCCACTACCAGGCTCTTTGCAGATGACTGCATAATGTACAGGACCATAAAATCCCCCAAAGACGAAACCTGCCTTCAGGACGACCTTAATAACCTCGTTGGCTGGTCCCATAAATGGGGCATGAAGTTCAACGCATCCAAATGCAAAGTTATGAGAATCACCGACCAGGCGCCGAGAG
>JAMKCH010000086.1:0-41258 GCA_023653785.1 Ophioderma brevispina
AAAATATACATTCTTGGATTACTTTCTAGAAAGAAAATATGTTTGTTATTGGACATGATAAAAAATGAAGACTTAGATATAATGAAGTTGGCAGACCTTTTAGGAAGTATGTGAAATTAAGGGTGAAGGATATCATCCTATTGCCCTTGTGGCTGATGACTTGGTTTGGTTGAAAGTGTTGGTTTAAAGGGATTGTCTAGCAAAGAAAAATATTAAAATAAACTAAAATAAACCCAAACTACAATTACTTGCACTTATTTGAAATTAATATGGAAGGTTTATGTTGGGTGAAACTACAGGAGAAATTAATATACTTTAGTTTTATATGACTGTTAGCTGGTGGCAGTGAAGACATCATTGCCGCCATTCATTGTGTATCTGGCATGCTTTTTTGACAGATGTTGAAAGCACCTGGTCAATAACTCACATACCATTGCCTTTGTTGATGTATAGACCTTATTGTTATTGACTGTAGCTGGTGGCAGTGACATCATTGCCGCCATTCATTGTGCATCTGGCATGCTTTTTTGACAGATGTTGAAAAGCACCTGGTCAGTAACTCACATGTCATTGTCTTTGTTGATGTTTAGACCTTATTGTTATTGACTGTAGCTGGTGGTAGTGACATCACTGCCACTTTTCATTGTGCATCTGGCAGGCTTTTTTGTAGATTTTTAAAGGCATGTAGTCAGCAACTTGCATACCATTGCTTTTGTTAATTTCATTTAGACATATTTAAAGATAATGATCTGAAAGGTGCTAAGTGGGTTAATACTCTATTAAATCAAATGCATACTAAAATGAACTGGTACTACAATCATTGTCATTTATTTGAAAACAATTTGAATGGGCATGGTTTCTAGTCTATTTTTAAATTAGAGGTTAACCCCCTGAGGTGTACCACCTTTCTTACAGTATCTCTGATTGGCTCATTACATGATATAACATGATATAATCTCTGAGTAACCAATCAAAATAGACCTTGTATATATCTGTACAAGCCTCATGCTTGTATTACCATGTCTCTGCTTGGGGTTAATATATCATAATTAACCAATAAAATCGACGGTAGACCCAAGAGGTTAATGGTGAATATTTTCAAGCTTTGGTGCATGGTAAAATCAATGCACGGCTTGCTCAGTTTGACATCCATAATGGACACAGGGCCAATGAAGGGGACCGAGTACCTATGAGTCGGGTCAAACTGATGCAAGTGCATGTATCTTTGCCAATGCACAAGAAACTAAAAAATTGTGGGACAATAACCTAAAATTCATGAACATTAGTCCAGAGCCAGTTTTTTTTACAAAAATAAAATCTTGAATATGTTGTGAAAATCCAATGCAGTAAGTAGAGTAATTACTGTTTCTACACAAAAGAATGCACACAACTGCCCATAAAATGAATCAACACAACATCATACTGTTCTAAGCATTACAGTGTACGATCATTAACATACGCACCGTTGTAATGACAAGTATCAATGCACGATTTTTATCCAATCTTATTTCTTTCTGTCATAATAAAAAAAAAAGGTTTGTTCCACCAGAGCTAAGAAATAGGCATTTCACACCCGGATTGCAACTGAGCTTCTGTCACATGCAGGACCACAAGGTACAATTTATTTTGCTATAAAAACAAATCATTTGCATACATGCAGAACTGAACCAGGAAGTGTAAAATATTTAACGGTTGACCCCAAATATGTAGCCTAAGCCTTTAAGGTTACCATACTTAACTGTATCCAGACCTCATTTGATGGCTAGGAAGAATTTCATGGAAGAGCACCAAACGCAGGTATCAATTGCAATCGACCGTTACAAATTGGCCAGGCCAGTTCTTCCAACTCCCCACTTGTCTAAATCCTTTAATGGCTTGACATATAAAATATAAACATCAGAATATTACAAAATTTCAAGGCATTTTTCCGCCTTCACCATCAACTTCTACCAAGAAATACCGATCATGACGTAACCGAATAATAAAATCAGCCTGCCAAAACAAGACCCGACAAAGGACTTATACCGATCGGCGCATTATATATACACATACAATTACAAAATTTTACAAGGCAAATCGAGACCCAAGCGGATCTATACCGATATGCTGACATAACTGAAATAAAGTACTACAAATAACTTAACAATTTATCCGCCAATCGGGACCCAAAGCGGGTCTCATAAAAGATCTGCGGATATAAAATACACATACAATTACAAAATTTAACCAGTCAAATCGAGACCCGAATGAGGTGGCATTTCTTATATCGATCTGGGTAACACTTCCACCTAAATACAGCAACCTTTACCAGCCAAATTGAGATCCGAAGCGGACCTTATAACGATCTGCCGACACTCTAGATCATAATATAATATTTTCAAATTTACCAGCCAAATCGAGACCCACCCAAAGGGATTTATACCGATCTGATATTATTACGCTGAAGTACCAATTGCTTACCCATTAAACATAAAGTACTACAACCGTTACCAGCCAAATCGAGATCCGAAGCGGACCTTATTATACGATCGCCGCCTTAATACTTAAAATTACCAGCCAAATCGAGACCCAAGCGGATTCTTATACCAATCTGCTATTATTACGCTGAAGTACCCAATTGATTGCCAATTGGACCTGCCAAATCGAGACCCTAAGCGGTCTTGGACGATCTGCACATACTATGTTTTCAATTTATCCTGCCAAATCGAGTTGAGCTAGTACCGATCTGCAAATACTTTATAACACCATAACTGTATACCATGTAACACTGCCGAATCGAGTCGAAAACCGGATCTTGAACCAAACAGCACTTACCATATATCTGCATCTGTACATGAACACTATTTTATTTACCACTTTAATTGTGGCCAATCGGGACCCAAAGCGGAGCTCATACCGACCTGCAAATACTATATGAGGCTATATATATATATATATTAAAAGTTGTATGTTTTGTTTAAATGTATTTGGGAATGTTTTTTTAAACTCAAAAAAAGTACCAATGCAAGCCCCAAATATGATGCAAAAAGGTGTCCACATGGGCGGGAAGGGGGTAATGTTCCGGAAAAACTGACCCACGTCCGCTTAAATGAAACAGATGCAATTGTGCACAAACACCAAGCCTGAGACAGAACGCTGCCAAGATAAATCAATGCGTCATTAGCAACCCATACAATACCTGAGCGAACCGCTTGGCGCTTTGATGCACCTATTGAAATACAATATCGAACGTTTTTTAGTTTTTTTAGGTGTAAGGTATGCATTCTGCCATCTGTGATTCTTCTTTTTCATAATGAAAGTGCTTCTCATTAATTGGCCTTGGCTGTTGGTAAACACGTAAACATCATTCTTCCCCTAAAAGTGTAAATGGATTTCCGTATGTGCCACTGTAAATTTTTGTTTTTAAATACCATTGTGGCATTAAAATGTTTTAGTGCAAGTATGTATGTTTTGGTAATTGAAGAGCATTTCGTGATTCATATGTATTCCCCCCCATTTTTATTTATGTTGTCTTTTATTCGTCGGTGCCGGAGGTATTGTGGTGCAGTAGGGGTTCTGTATCTTAGGTCCCGTGGCTGGCATAGTTTTCAGCGTGGGGGGTAAATGATGGTGTATGAATAAAATTTTGCTCAGGCCATTGAAATGTAGGCATGGAGTTATTAGGTTTTTTGGTTGTTTTTTGTTTTTCGTTCGCTGCCTTAAATGCAGGACAGACGCATAGAGATCACTTTGTCTATTGTAATTGATGAGTGTCGAGGGATGTTGTTGATGTAAGAAGGGCTGATATTTGCCTGTGTTTTTTGTGTGGAATTCAGGCTCGAGTATAGGTGCAACATTCTATCCCTTACAGGTCAAAGGTCAGATGGGGGCCTATTATTAGACGCGGCGATGGTAGACGACACAGTGGTCCAGGACCGAAATTATTTATTTTTTGTCTGTTACCGGGAGTTTAGAGAGATTTATACATAAATGGTTGGGTAGCGATCACGAAATGCACCTTTAATTCTGGAACACATGTTGTGGTGGAGCATATGATTCAGTAAGGTTATCATTTTATTTTTTCCTACCTCAGCATCTTTCAAAAGGATGCAAGGCCTCACAATAATATTACATGCATTATGTGGGTAATCTTTTATGCACATGGGATGTCTATATTTTTATTCTCCTAATTCCACCGAGGGTGGCAGCTTTTGGCACAAACCAGTCATTTACATGTATAGAGTGCCAACTAATAGACTTCAGGAACGTTTTTTTAACAATGGAACATGAACAATTATGTATTGTATTTTTATGTTTGTATTGTTTGTGTTAATGGCAGAAATAATTATATGGAAGATATATGTATACATAACCATGTATGAAAGGCTTAGAAAGGCTGGAGTGGATGGTAGATACCTGTCTAATAATATGGATAATACAAAGGAGAATGTAACTCCTCAATAAATGTATTTCTGTAAATGTGCCGGTATACGTAGGCAGGATGTAAAAGAGGCAAATAAGATTCTCCCTTGGTATCAAAAAAGCCTTCCGCTATTATTTGTGTACAGACACACACAGTACAAGTAAGAATTGAAGGTTTTGGAGAAAGATTGGAAAGGTGAATATCAATTTTCACTGGAGTAATCATAGTAAAGGTGTATGCCTGTATTATTACAGGCACTAGGATTATAATGTTTTGTATAAGAAGGTTTATAGTGAAGTAGATTTATTATTCTTGGATTTGAAGTTATGTTATCAATTTCTATTAATAAATGTCTATGCCCCTTTATTCAAGTAAACCTCATGAACAAGTTGACTTTTGGAATGGTTTTATTAATACATCATGGTGTCTTGAAGATCCAAAATATGGGAATGAGAAACACATTGTCCTGTGCTGTGATATTAATAGGTTACTATCTTAACATTTCTTATATAGATCAGTGGAAATAACCCCGCATTCTATTGGAGGCTTTAATACGTTGCAGCATTTTATAGAGGTTTGTGATCTTTTTGATATTGGCGATTCAGAAATCCTTACCTTCGTCAGTTCACGTGCGAGACAAAGGACCCCTTTAATCCAAAAGCAGGCTGGATGTTGGCTTGTCTCAAATAGTATGCAGGATGATATAAAGAAGGTTGGTATTTCCCCTGCGCCAGTACTGCTCACTCATTATTTATTTATCTATAATATCTCACTGTACATGCGGGGTCCATCCTATTGGAAGTTCATAATTCACTGTTTGGGAGGATCCCTACTTTTTTACAGCACTTGTTTGATAGTGTTCCCGTATGGTTGGAGAATTATTCGATGTTGTTGATTATAGAATTTTATGGGAGCTCATTTAATACGAAATTCCGCAAGTTTACTCAAAATTAGTAAAAAAAAAGGCTTATCAGCAGAGGTTGTGTGTAAAGAACGTGGAAATAAGTCAGGAATCTGAATGTGAATTGCAATAATCCCTCTGTTTTGAGAATCAGATGTATGAATACGCTAGGAAATCTTGAGGCAGAGTATAATATCATCACACAGGGAATTCATGTACTTTCCCAGAGCTCAATGGGTGGAATCCAAATGAGAAAAAATAAGTATTTTCTGAGCTTGGAGAAAGCTAATAAGGTTACGAGTAGTGTACTACCGTGATCTCTAAAGAATAGTGAGGTGTCTATTAATCAAAATGAGGTTCTTACTGAAATAAGGATTTCTACAAATCTTTTTATTCAAAAAATGTACAGATATGGATTCTGATAGGGTAAGCAAATTTTTTTTCATAATAATATCCACAAATTAACATCCGATCAACAAAAATTATGTGATGTATTTAACAATGGATGATGTTATAAAACCCTACTAACCTTCAAATAATAAAAACCCTTGCAATGAGGGCCTTACAAGTGAATTTTATAGGCAGTTTTGGCATTTATTTGGGCAGATGCTGGTTTCTAGTTTTGAATGATAGTTAATACAAAACTAAAGGTGAGCTTAGCACTTTCCTCAAAAGCATGGTGTAATTACTCTCATATTAAAAAAGATAAAGTAAGCGTAAAATTGCTAGTTATCGCCCAATACTTTTATTAAATGTAAGACTTAAAAATTGGGGTCAAAGGCTATTGCTACTCGTATGGCTGAAATTCTTCCAGATATAATTGTATTGAGCAAGCTGCCGTCGTTAAAAATGTTTTATGGAGATGCGTTGAGAACCGGTCGGATATCCTTGATTTCTCCTAAAATGATAATTCCCCAGGCCTTTTGCTTAATATAGATTTCGAAAAAGCATATGAACTCAATTGATCATATTTTTTATTAAAGTTTATTAATCTTTTAATTTCAGTGATAGTATGCAAAGATGGATTTATACCTTTTACATGACATTCAAATTGTTCATGAATAACGGGTCTGTCAAACAGGATATTTTAATATTAAGTCGGGGCGTTCGTCCGGCATCCGTTAAAGTTCAATTTTATTTATTTTAGCAATTGAAGTGTTAAAATAAATATAGAGAGGAAAGTGATATAAACTATTCAGATTGAATTCAAATATGAGCATCAGCGATTTTGCCTATGGCAGATAATCTACATGTTTTTTGAGAGATGGTAACTCTGCACAAAAGGTGTTTAAAATCCTGGATGACTTTTATATCTGTTTCTTCCCTGAAGGTTAATGTGGATCATCTGAAGCTATGTTGATAGGAAGGCATAGGCAGAAATGGATAACTTTAAATCGTGTCCTGGACAAACAAGATTAAGGTGCTTGGTATTGTTTTCCTCATATGATTTGATCTTGCCTAATAATTTAAATTTTAATGATAGAATTTATTCTCTGAATCAAACATTTGCCGTAAGGGAAGCGTAAAGATCTAACGTCATGGTAAATCCTTTTACTAAAGTCTGTGGACTTTCTAAATTTTCTATGTGACCAGGATCCAACACCTATGACAGCCAGAGCAAAATTTATATGCCAAGTTCACAACTTTATTTGGAGTGGACCTGGTCGTATTAAAAGGTCTGTTCTTAAGGCCGACTATAATGACGGGGGCCTTAAAATGATTGATATTTATGCAAAAATTAAGGCTCAGTTGGCATTTTGGGTCAAGCGGTATCAGACTGGTAGTCATGTTGGATGGAAGATGATTCTGTCTCATTGGTTACGAAAAGTTGGCGGCTTTCAATTATTATTAAAATTCAATTTTGATGTGAAGAAAATTAAATGTTATATTCCACAATTTTACATTAATGTTTTTAGCTCTTGGTTAGAGTTAAGCACAAATTCATACAATGTGATGAACGATTATGTTAATCAAATAATTTGGAATAATTGTTGAATTACTGTTGATAATAAATCTGTGTTTTATAAATCACTTTATGAAGCTGGTATTGTTAAAATAAGGGACCCTTTTTATGACAATGGTAACATTAGACCTTTTGATACTTTTGGTATGGAAGTAAAGGAATACCTGAGGTGGTATAGCATTGTTAATGCTATTCCAGTGCAATGGCGTCACCAGATTAAACATTAAGGTATATTACAAGAGGTTGATAGTGATCTTAGTAATTGGTTGATTTATATAAATTATTCTTTTATACCTTTGGACCGTATTAAATCTAAGGATGTGTATCATTATCTTGTGAGTAAAAATATTGATGTCCCAAAAAGTGTTATAACTTTAAGGGAAAATTACAATATTGACGTCTCAGTGTATAAGGATTTTTTTTTATCTTACCATGGAAAGTTACAATTGATGCAAGATTAAGGTGGTTACAGTTCAGAATAAATCATCTTATCTTGCCAACAAAGAAGTGGTTACATAGAATTGGCATTATCGATAGTCCAAACTGTACAAGATGTAATAGCCATATTGATTTTTAAAACCACTTTGTCGTTGACTGACCAAGTTATGAGTTCTGGAAACGAGTTTCCCAATTAAGTGGAATGTCCTTTTTATGATGTTTCACGTAATGATAAAAATTTTCTTATTTTTGATATTAAGAGAATTGTATGGGTGAACACAGCTGCTTACATGCCACGCCGGTTTATCATATAAACCAAAATACAGTGTTCTTCCTGTCTTTCGAGTTTTTTTAAGAATTTATTGATGGATACTATTCGCTTGGACAGACACCATAGCAAGAAAGAAAGTAAATGGAAGATTTCACTTCGATAAGTGGTCTAGAGTTAGGTTTTTATAAATAATTTTTTCTTAAGAATATGCCTTTGAAAACTTAGCATATTGTATAGTTAAGTATAAATTACATTGTAGTTATTTTTCTGCCATACACACTGTCCACTTCTGGTTGTATATTTGAATTATGGTGGTATTGTATTTGTCGTTAAATATCGTTGTATCGACTTGTGGTATGAATAAAAAGCCAGCCCCTTTGGGGTTTGGCATCAAGACAAAAAAAAAAAGGTTTGGGGAGGCTCTGATAGTAGCTCTACTCCAGATCTGGGTAAGGAGGGCTGGTAAGGCAAACATGTGTAGAACCCTGGAGCCAATCTAGACATCGTGGGCCGCATTGGCATCAGGAACTATGCTGGTATGTTATCAGGGCCTGGGCCTTTTCACTCTTAGTGGTGTAGCAGAGGTAGTCATTATTGGAAGGTGTTGAAAGTGACCCGTCCACCCGGGGGCTTGACGCAGTTTGGTGATCTATTTTTGACCCTTATCAATTCTTTTAGAAAACGACCACTGCGAAGGAGTTGCTCAGAATGAGTGGCACGTTTCACTGGACATTGCGATGGTTGGAAAATTCTGCCGGTGAGGCGGTTTACGGTCTTCCAGGTCTTCCTGTTGGAGTGGGTGAAGTCGATTCCTTGGACTTTGAGTGGGCGTATATTTTCCTTTGGGGCTGCAGCCCCATTGTTACTTTACATTTTTTTAATCTTGGGTCGTATCTACATGAATAGTTTATTCCCACTTGGTGAGATTTTTTATTAGACACCTTTTTAAAAACCAAATTCCCCGCTTTACAACAAATAAGACGCGTACTGCATAAACTAGTTTTCACGATGGAGTGGCAAGAAAGTCGATCTACATACAACTTTATTGTCTCAACAGAAATTAATTTTGACATAAATAGACAACTATAGGCCTATAACTCTGCAATAAATTGAGACTGTCATTTGAAGTATATCAAAGTAAAAATATATATTAAAAAAATCAATTTCGACAAAATGTCAGTCACGAACATTGCTTGCACTAATGACAATTGAAACAATGACAGTCATAACAAGTAGCCTAGCGGATGGTGTCGGCTGCTGTGTTGGTAAAACATTGTTGCTTTGAGTTGATCTACATCAATGAAAGGGAAGTTACCTCCCGGCGTACTGTAAACAACCATTACCTCCATGGTATCGTTGACGCCATAGTAACTTCGCATTGCGTGGATAAAGACATTTTGAAAATAAAATAGTTCTTCATTAACAATATTGACCAAAATGAATCGTGAACAAAATCCTCTTGTTCAATTTTCTGCTGAAATACACTGAATACAATGGCTTCAAACTGTTTATCCCCAACTGATCCCCCGCGGTTTAGCCTCCCACAGTGACAAACAAACACGCAATAATAATATAAGTCATTGACACTTTTACAAGTATTAAA
Source organism: Ophioderma brevispina (assembly GCA_023653785.1). Taxonomy (NCBI): domain Eukaryota; kingdom Metazoa; phylum Echinodermata; class Ophiuroidea; order Amphilepidida; family Ophiodermatidae; genus Ophioderma; species Ophioderma brevispina. The sequence continues at coordinate 9,579 of JAMKCH010000086.1, forward strand.
TACAGGATAGCTAGGTTGGTGATCCATAATTCTAGTCAACTTCACCGTGCGACCATTAGTAGACATTATTACAAGTAAAGTTGTCATTTCTTGAAGAATTTAAAAAAAAATGGTTTTTGAGTGCATCTTTGATTTCCTATTAAAGCACTATTAGCACATTTTTTGAAGAGAGCACAATTTTCAAAATTGATATTTTTGACACGTACGGGTTTAATGTATAGGAAAACTATACCTGCGAACGAGAATGCTAATAATGCGTATTTATCACCCCCCCCCCCCAAAATAAGCGATGTTGTAAATTCGAATTGGGATCCCGATTGGACTTAACGGCAGAGAGCTGGAAATGCTAAGTTATGTTCCGTCCATGATGACATAGGCCACCTCATGAAAATAACCTCTTAAAATTGGCTTGAATTGAAAACTATTAAAACAACTAATGGATGAGCGTAGACAGTACCATGGCGCTATTTCCCGGCTCTTCACAATGGAAGGCCGTTTCCAGCAGCCGTTGTATTATCTCGGGTCCGATAATATATTCTAGTCAAAATTCCTTCGTTGTGACACATGGACATTTCCGAGCTTAACCATTAACAGTATAGTTTACTACAAGTTACCAATGCAATCGTTGTAAAAACTCAAAATTTGAAAATGGGGGCGTCTTCAAAAAAAATGTGCTAATATTGCTTTAGAAAACTAGCAAAGAATACAAGACATTGCTACATGCCGCAGGAAATTAAATCATCTAATGATATAATTTATGTAAAGCCCTTAAAAAGTTAGATAATTTTGGAAATTAAATCAATTTTGAGTCGAGGTGTAACCAAGACAATGCTAGTGTAAATAAAGAACATTGAATCCACCTCATGTAGGAATAAGTGTAGTGGTGTTAACGTTTTCTTACATAGACGATCAAGGACGCACTCACACCACTCTAGTGAAATCTACTAAAAAATCAATTCGCTCATCTTTTTGTCTTTAATGCATCACATCACATACTGTCTTATCTGACGAAATACCGTTTCCGAGAAAATTGCGATTATTGAAAATCTTTCCGGGACACATTACGCTATCCGCTACAAAAACGATGGACACATTTCGGACTAACACCATAGCTGCTATTTATCGCTCCTTTAGCGACCCCAATGGTCTTGTTAGCTCAATCTGCAAGGCACAGTGCTAGTAATACGGACGTTGACGGTTCGAGTACGGCCAGCGCATTATTTTTTCAAACCACTGTGTGCGATTTGGCCATCTCCAGGGAAAAGATTAACAAATATTTAAACACCTGGATGTCCAAAAATATCCTGTAGATGAATCAAGAAAAGACAGAATTATTGTCTTTGCCACGCCCTGTGTTTGAAAAACAAATGTCTTGTTAATAGATGGTAATGTACACTGTAATAGAATACTAGCGGGAGGGCCCGCGCTTCGCGCGGGCCCCGCTAGCTGGGAACAGTGGAACGATAAACTGAAAATGAAGCGATCACTGAAACATAAGCGATAACTGATACTACGGCGACAGCACCTCAAACTCAAATTACCCGAGTCACAACATTCGTAACACTTTTAATAACTTTCCGAAGGAAAAGACAATATTTAATCCCGTACAAATTTCCGTACTTTTTAAATCATATTCTCAAATCTATCCAGGTGCAGAACCCGTCGTTTCAGTCACCCCATAATCCATTTCATACTGTAGTAGTAGTTCTCATTTTCTAAAAATAAAACGTTATTTCATATATGCAATTTTAATGTTTAATCTTTTTATAAAAAGTAATTCCCATGTGCCAAACCGTAAAGTTCATGTTATAGTCATAATTTGTTTTCTCCAATTCTTCAAACTCAAGTTCCCGTCAACCTAAGTTTATGGCCCTCCTCTGCCTTCCTCCTTCCAGTTTTCTTTCTTTTTCTCGGTTATCCTCAACATGTCCCACTCATACAAATACGTTGTCTTTATATTTTCGTCTCACTCAACTCTTTCTATATTATGACTCAACATTTTCCCCTCTGCAAAGTACTTTGTTCTCTCATCCGCGTCACCCACAAGACCCTTACAAATTACATTTTTAACTCTGTCTCTAGCTTTTCCTTTCTTTTATCCTTCTCTGCTTTTGCACCGGTTTGTCAGTTTTGTTTACTTCAATTTGCTATCCTTTGCGTTTTCTCTCATTAAGCGGCTTTCCCCCTTCTCTTCCTTTCTCAATACTCTCTGTTCATTATTATTTCTCTTGTTTTTTTTCCATCTTCTCTCTCTCTTTATGTATGACCACATCTCATCGCTCCCCTCTCTCTTCTATATCCTCAAAATGTTCCCCTCTATAATTAACGTTTTCTCTCTCATTCCATGTTACTCTCTTGACCACCTCTCCATCTCCCCTTTACCCTCTCTGTCCCCTCTTTTCTTTTTCTCTCTCTCTCTCTCTCGCTCTTTCAACATTTCACCCTCTACAATTAGGCTACGTTTTCTGTCTCATTCGACCACCTATTTTTTCTCTCTCACTTCCTCTTTCTCCATCCCCCCCTCTCTCTCTCACTTGCATCACTCCCCTCTCTCTCCCTCTCCCTCCCTCTCTCCCCTCTATCTCTCTCCTATCTCTCCCTCTCTCCCTCTTCTCAGCCGTCCTCGTCTAACCGTTCTCTCCAATGGCGTCCCAGGGATGCTGTGACATGCACGACGATATGCGTTACGTCCAGTTCACACCACGTAATGTGCGATCACCATGGAGTCGCTATTGCATACCATGCCGTCGTTGGCAATCAGCAAGTGTTTAAATAGATTACGCACGGCGCGCTGTGAAAGCAAGGTTATGATTGGACGAGGACTGCCGGTGCTACGCTTGAAAAAGGAAACGCAATAATTCCCAATCCGAGGGCGCTCCCCATGCAAAGTTGCGTTTTAATAATATAAATACACCATATTCGTAACTTATGGCTTATTCGTATGTTTATCACTTTTGATGCTTGCTACCATGCTTACACGATCTTTGGCCTTGTCCCGCGTTGACTATGCCCACTCATTATTATACGGCGCCAAGGAAGAGATCTCAAAAGGCCCCAGCGCTTGCAAAATAGAAGCTGCCGGTTTGGTATTCGCATGCGGTCGTACCAAAGTTCGTCACAAAGTTTGATCACGCTCCCTGGTTGCCTAGTCATAAAAAAAAAAAAAAAAAAAACATATCAGTGCTAAATCCTATGTATAAATCTCTATTAGGCTCCATCATACCTTACTGATGTTCTAAATTTGTATGTGTTGGATAGTAATTCTGGTGGTACAAACCAGACTGCTAGCTACGGTTCTTCTTATGATGTTACGCGTATCGTTGGCTTGCACCTCCAATACGTATTTTAATGCGCGGGCTCGAAACTTCAAACACGCGGGGTCCCATTGACCATGAGCATGAGACTCACACGTGCATGTATTCTACGATAAGCGCAACACACGTACAATGGGTACATACCCAGATTAATTCCGTACATACCCCCTACTACTCGAACACAATTGGAGACAGATAATTCAAAGTCATTGGTCCTAGCCTCTGGAACAAGCTACCCATTAAAGGGATGGCCCGCACTTAAGTCTATAAATTGGTCATCTGATAGAATGGCCCTATCACCCCAAAACCTCCATCTGACAGTTTCACGCCGATATTTCAACCCGTTTTGATGTGAGAGCTAAAACGTATTTTGTAATCCCCCAGAGGTGCTGTGTAAAATTAATATTGGTCTACCAAATGGAGCATATTTTCGCTCATAACATCCAAACCAAACATCCTTCAGCCCTAATTTTTCAGAGTGAATGAGAAAATAGTAGCTTTCTTCTGATACAAAATGTTGACCACTTCCGGTAAAAAGTTGGGTCCCTGGGGAGCAGGCTATTAGCGATCGGGCCAATGGACCAATTAACATGATGGGTTTGTTTAATAGTTTGCCTTATGATGCTTTTGTCATGGTTCGATTTTATTTGTATTTTTGTTGTAAGGCGCTGTGTAATGGCATGCAGACGGACCTAATAGAAGTTTTGACGCTCTGTATTTTGAACTTGACGACCTGCCTGTTGAACTTGACGACCTGCCTGTTGAACTCGACGCCCTACCTGTTGAACTCGACTCCCTAGCCTGTCGAACTCGACGCCCTCCCTGTCGAACTCGACGCCCTAACTGTCGAGCCTCGACGATATACATGTCGAAGTCGACGTTTTACCTGTTGAAAATATGACGCGATCTAACTCACGCTCTACGGTCAAACTTCCCGCTCTATAGGTCAACTTCACGTCGATGTACAAAATATGACGCCGATGTACAAAAATATGACGCCGATCTATTTTGGAATGTTGGTTCTTGGGTTGGGTTAACAAGCTGTCTTACCAAATAGTATTGGGGCGGCAAGATGGAGAATCTTGGCCGGCGAATAGGGCTCTTCTTGGTGAATTAGTAGAACACTGGCTCGGAGAAGGAGTTGGGCGGGTGTATTTAGGTATTTTTTCTGCTGTGTGTAAATCATAAATACGATTACAAATTTACATTGGACAAAGACAAATACAGCCGACGTCAAATTCCAGGATAAGAGGTACAAATTGCAATGGTTTTTCGACCATTTTTGCCATTCTCAAGCGAAATGGTATTTTGGAATGATGGGTGGCAAATTAAGCATACACATGTTATTCACTACTCTAAAAATAAGAAAAAAATACAAATATTGTCAGTATTTACTTACCACCCCTGACCTCCGAGGTGGTACCTCCACTTTTTTCGGCTAAAATTACCGCAAAGGATAACTTACAATTACATAAAAGCCTAGATCATTTTCATTTGCGTTTTTGTGCGACATGTAATCATGCATTAGGGGGTTTGGTGGTAACCACCCCCCAGTCGGACGAGGTCAATTTAAGAGACATGAGAATTTCAGAGAGAAGCACCCTCATTTTTTTTCGAACCCGGTTTTTGGAATATTGGGAATGCTTACCAATGTATTAGATCACACCTGAATGAATAAGCCGAAAGCCTTCTTTATGTCAGATGTAGTAGTAAGTATGATGTAGTAATGGTTTAAGGCCAATTAGAATAGCAGGCAGTTCAAAACAAACAAGGTTTGCGGTCTCTTTTCGTTCCTTGTTTGGTCCAATAAACCTTCGAAACGTTCTCGGAATGTGGTTTACAACCAATCCATTATACGGACGCTCCTAACATGGCCCCCTTGATTGGTTGTACACACCTTCCGAAGTTCCGAGACCTTCGAACGTTCCTCGGAAGTGGTACAACCAATTCAAGGGGCATTAAGGAGCGTCCGTATCATGGATACACGGCCCCGGAATCAGCTTACTCAGTTGAATAAACCTGACACCACCACAAGCCATTACGAAGGACTTGTGGACACGCTAAGAAAACCCCCAATCAGTGCAATATTTTAGAGAAATTCATATCCTCAAAAACATCTATTCCGAGCTATACTTTAATACCTGTAGATACCCTGTATTCAGTTGAACTATAACTAAACCCGGGCAAATATGATTGATCCATTTGACCAGACAATCTGTCTCAAAACCAGGTGATTTTCCCCTTCTACAAGCGCAATGACGAGACCCTTGTTTATGCCAGGGCTGCGTAAGGGTTTTTCCCCATTATTACCATGTTGAAACGCCCTGGGATTCATAATGAATTTGGAAAAAAGTGTATATTTGCTATACCACCTATGTAGGAACATTTGAAAGAATGTATTGTGCCACTGGTATACACTACAAAGTTTTGTAGAACACAATGACACGTCGGAAGTGTTTCTGCATGTGTTTGACAGGTGTTCGGAGAACACTTGCAGAACACTTAACAGAACGTGTTCCTTGTAACATTTGAAACCTGCAGAACGTGTCAGACGGTTTGGGTTGTTTCTGTAGATGTGCATACAGTGGCGTAAACCAGAGAACCTCTACAAATGGGGGGCTGAGGGGGTGCCAGACTTTTTTTTTGAGGGGCAAATTTGGGTCTTCCCATAGACACTGTACAAAAGTCATTCATTTGGGGGGGTGGGGCGGAAGGGGGGGCAAGGGGTTTTTGTTTGGGTGGGGGGGCTCTCGCCCCCCCTGCCCCCTCCCCCCCCCCCGCTGGTTACGCCACTGTGTGCAGAACACATACAGAACAACCTCAAACACGCCGTTTCTGCAGGTGTTCAAATCTGTTAGATGCGACTGCGATAGTGCAAGTTCAGATTGCCTCACATGACTGCCGGGATGCATTCGTCATAGTTAGCGGGATCAAATTTACTGAAATGACAAACCCTGACCCAATGATTTAAATGGGGAAATTGAATACACGGATGCTACGAAATCCCGTGTTTTTTTCACTGCCTTCGGAACCAAATTATGAAGCTCCCGTCTCCCACATTGAAAAAAAAAGCTTGACGTCCGATGAAATAGATCGGCGTCCCAGATTTTACATCGACGTGACGTGAAGTGTGACCTATAGAGCGTGACGTTTGACCGAGAGCCGCGTGAAGTATAGATCGTCGTCAGATTTGTACTACGACGTGACGTGAAGTTTGAGCCATCGAAACGTGGAAGTTTGACCGATTAAACTTAAGTTTGACCAAAGGAGACGTGAAGTTTGACGATAGAACGGTGAAGTTTGGACCGATAGAACGTGAAGTTGACCGATATAACGTGAATTTGACAGATAGAACGTGAAGCGTGCAAACTCGATATTTATGTCCGCTCTGGCATTCCCTAGATGTGTTCTCTGTATAAGCGCGCACAGATTAGAAAAGAGCGCCATATAAATTAAATGCATAAGACCAATTCGTCGTATATGTACCTTCTACGTTGCTGAAGGTTTTTTAAAAGGAAACGACCTCCCCACCTTTGGTGTGAGTTGTAGAACAATTTGTCATAGACGTTTTTGACTGCATCATAAATACACTTACCTATATTTTTACATACCTGGACAGGAATCCAGTCCAGTCTCGCCCACAATTGAAATTCTGTTTTGTAGCTGGAGATGAAATCTTATTTTTAACTCAGGACATAAACAATACTCAACACGTGACACCACAGTGTCTGTGAGTTATCGCAATGATCCTATAACCCCAAGATGGGAACACTTCGCCTAAATACCACGGTGAACGATGAAACGCTGCTACGTCATCAAAATCAACTACATGGGGAATAGCGCCGCCATGCGTCCAGTAGGTAAACTAAAACAGACGACGGCGGCTGGCTTGCCGCTGCAGAACTATAGAAGATAACAGGCGCCTAGATTTTAAAAGCCAAGTATTGCTTTAAATTGAAGAAATAGTGAAAAGAAGTGAAAAAGGTGTTTGCTTATGACTACCATTTATATAAATGTGGTGGAAAGCTAGACCCTAATTTGGGCAGTTTCCACTTTTATTTCATCTCACCAAAGAGCCCTGTTTGGAATGATTTGCAGCACATACATGTCATTGCACTTGTTACCCGGAACTTTTGAGTATACCTCCATTCTTTCGTCCTTTTCTTTATTTCTTTTTTGTTTTCCTATTCTTTCTTTGCTTTTTTCCTATTCTTCTTTTTTTTCTATTCGTTTTTTTCTTTTTCTTATTCTTTCTTTTTCATTTTCTTTCTTTTTTCTATTCTTTCGTTTTTCTATTCTTCTTTTTCAATTAAAAAAAGAATTTTTCTATTTTTCTTTCTTTTTCTTTTTTCCTATTCTTTCTTTTTTCCTATTCTTTCTTTCTTTTTTCCTATTCTTCTTTTTTGTTCCTATTCTTTCTTTCTTTTTTCCTATTTTTGCTTTTTTCTTAGTTTCTTTTTTTTTAATTTTTTTCTTTTTTCCTATTCTTTCTTTCTTTTTTCCTATTCTTTTTCTATTTTTCTATTCTTTCTTTCTTTTTTCCTATTCTTTCTTTTTCTTATTCTTTCCTTTTTCTTATTCTTTCATTCTATTATTTCCTATGCTTTCTCTTTTTTCCTATTTTTTCTGTCCTTTCTTTCTTTCTGTCTTTTTTTCCTATTCTGCTTTTTTTTCTTTCTTTCTTTTTTCCTTTTCTTTTTTCCTTTTCATTCTTCTTTTCTTTTTATATTCTTTCTTTCATTCTTCTCCTTTTTTTTCTTTCTTTCTTTCTTTCTTCTTTCTTCTTTCTTCTTTCTTGTCTTTCTTTCTTTCTTTCTTTCAACAAAGCCCTAGTTGGGTCTACATTTAATTGGGTACCGTGGGTAGCTGTGAAGCCTACTCTTTCCCAATTTATTCAATTTATTCGATAGATTGAAGACAATATATTTATTGAAATTTGATTTTTTCAACAGTTTACATTAAACTTACATGAAAGTTTAATCACAAACCTTAGCTGGGACCATACTAAGATTTAGTGTTTGCCAGTTTTAGTGTACAGTGGCGCCTAAATATAAAGATTTTGTGGCCTTTTTTTAGCCAATGACCTTAACTTTACCCTCTTGTTTTCTTTTGTTCAGATATATTTGTGATAACTCACGATTAATCAAATCACTTTAATTAGGCATTGAACTGGAGTCTGAAATCTGTCGACTTGTATCAAGGATTTATTTTGTGTGGCGGTACTTAAAAAAACTGGACTTTTTTTTAGTAAGGGTGGACCTACCCCCCCCCCCCCCATGGCCCCTTCGTCAATTTAAAAAAAATACCGAAGAGCTTCCGATTTCCATTAGACCCCATGCCCCATGCCTGCAATAATGCAAACAATGCATACTGGCTATACTGCACAAGTTCACAGCCAAACAATTCAATAATCATCACCTCACATCACACGCATATTTTGTCATATATTTTATGGAAAAGAAGTCTTTCTCCTTACTTTTGGTAGGTCTACCATCACTAAAATGTCAATGAGTCCAGTGTCAATGAATTGAGACAAACACAATGTACGGTACATACCTGACAGTGCATCGGCAGGTCTACACAGTTACACTGTGCACTCACTTTCACTCCCAAACAGTTCATTTGTTCAAACAAATTACTAATCTAACATTTTTTTTCTTACCTCTGTTTTTTCTTTAGGGAATCGAAGAAATTAAAATGTGGTGATTTGGGGGGGTTATTTTGAGCAAGGTAACAGCTGACAGCTGGACTTTCGATCTACCGCCATTGCTTTCTGCACGTAGGTATACGGATGTTTTCGTATTTTAACCTACCTGACGCTTGGAGCGCCCTTCCCCAATGGACATCCACTTCCGTTACACAAAAATAGGGGGTTGTCCAATCTTGTGTTTATAGGAATCATTGGTTATCGTTGTGGGGTGCCAAAAAAACTACTGGGTTCCGTAATGACGGCTAATCCTTAGTCTCTCACGCATATCAAGTTAGATAATATCTTTTTGCAGTCTGTGACACAGACTACAAGCGTAGGAAATTATTTCGGGGCCGCCGTAGGGTGGCACAGCTACACAGATTTCACTCAGGTATTCGGCGGCAGAACGTGTTTTTGCACTGCTGGCGCTTGGGATATTTTTCCAACTTCAGGTGTTATTTCTGGGTCATGTTGTATTACGTAAAGGTGAGAAGCTGTTATAGCCAGTGTATTGGATTCCTGGTTTGTATTTTATCCCAGACCACTCTTCCTGAATTTGCAGTCTCAGCTTGTGGGCTTTTCTGATTCTTGAACTACTTATATTAGTCCATGGTCTTCAACATGGCGCTACACTCTAAAAAAATGTTGATTAAAAAGGGTCACAACCCTTTTGTTGAGTAAAATCTTAGTAAATGAGTAAACTTGCACAAGCTGAGTAATATTCCTTTTACCCCAACCATGACTAAGGTTTACTCAATTTTGACTAAGATTTTACTCACAGAAGAGCTGTGTCCTTTGTTACCAACTAGTAAAATAATTTTTTACAGTATTAGATTCGAAACTTCTCGATCTTTTATAATACCGAAAGAGAGAACCTAGAAGGTTGGATGTCGTTTGGCAAGACTTCCATATGTACTCCCCCTCATACATGCAACCTAACATTTAATTATTTTAGCTGTTTTTCCGTTTTTTGATAGAAGCAAGCTAAATTAAATAATTTTGTATCATACTCATATTTATATTTTTTGAATTACTGGCAAAATACAGAAACAGAATATGATACATATATATATACATACAAAAATTGACAAGCAAAAGGTCACAGTAATTCTGATAAGAGAATGGGTTGTATAAAACCCGATCACAAGGTGCTCTCATATCCAAGAGAAACAGAGATACATGCACAACAATGCAAGATGATTAATAGGAAACCAAAGATAGGCAAGGCAAATATATGCACAATGAAACAAAAATCAGTCAATGTGTTGAAACCGATTGGCAAAGGCAAACATTACCCTGTCTATCTCCAAGGTGGTTTCCAATCGACATAACAGGTAATGTATACGAGGGGGTAACATATGGAAGTCTTTCCGTTGTTTGCAATGACGATACCATGTTCCTCGTTTATCCTTAATGAAGGCCACGATGAGTCCAATTCACATCCTCACTCCACTCAGACTGGCCTGCCTCCTCTTAAAGGGTGGTTGTTCCGAGTTATGTGTTAACCTGGGTGTTATGTGTTCTCTACTTGATATGAGAGCCTGCACTTGCACATACACCCCTGCAAGTACCGTGGGAACAAACTTGCGGTTTTGATGGTAGACGCATATGCATGTTGCAGCCCTATTCAGTACTGTGCTAATGAAGTGGTTAACACTAAACTGGCGGTTTTTTGTTTATATCTTGGGGAATGAAATGATTCGAGGCTCAAATTTCAGAGGACAATGAGAAAAAATCTGCCTTTCATCTGAGATCAAATTGATATAACTTCCGGTTAAATCAGGGGGTCCCAAGACGATCGGAACACTCCCCTTTAATCAGACGGTAAAAAATCTGACGCCTCCCAGAGAACACGTAGCCCATAGTGAATGCCATTTTTTCCATCATGCGGGGCACACGAACAGACCTACACTATTCACAAGCTGTGTCAAGCGTAAAGGGGATTTCCACGCCTGCGTAAATCGCCTTTAGTGCTAGATCACCGACTCCTGGGCAATCAAATAACCGACGGCACTATCTCCTCCTGCTAGTAACATTTCCATTTATGTGCAAATACTTACTGCTATTTATAGCACTCGATCAAGGCACGTTGGCCACGGTCGACTGACCCGAGTTTAAAATGAACCGCGAGCGTGAGTGTATGTATGTAGGCACTGCCAAGTAAATGTGGCGTACCGCGTTGAGGCTTAAGAAATACATGACTTAGACATAATGATAGTTTGGATAAATGACCAATCTGTTGGGTTATATTATTTTTCCAGGTCTTTTTGTTTTCTCTCACCGATTGTGAAATATATCTGCATGGAATTTGAATTGTTCAAATCAATATTTTTTTGTCATTGTAATTTTTTTACACATCAAAAGAATCACATCAAAAACAAGAAAAAAGAAGAACAACCAAAAAAGACAACCTTTTTCACACACACCATGCATACATGAAAGACAACCACACATCGCATGAATTCTCACGCAATCTTTAATTACCGCGGTACATTGCTAAAAAGAAAAAAATATTGAACGATAAAAAAGATAATTAATTTGACATTTGCGGCTTTTTTTGTAGAGTAGTAAGGGGGGGGGGTGTATTTGTGTGTCTCTGGTCTTGTTTTCAAGTTGGTTGTTTGTTAATAAAAGCAACCGACTTTTTTGCCCTGGTTGAAAAAGGAAAGAATAGATTCTGCCGAGGTCCATTTGTTTTAAAAAAAAATATTGTCAAAGCTGTTTTTTGTCAGCAAATTTTATATTCAAAAACCTAAGTGGCACGTATTCCAAACACGTTTAAAAATTAACATTCGTTTAACTAAATATTCGTTTAACAAAAAACTTTGACATATGAGGTGGAGTATGAATTCATTAAAATTATGGCTTTAATAAATTTCATCTTTGGTAGAATATGACAAATATGATGCTTGTGTCCGTTGTTCAAAAAATCACCCCTACCACTATTTTCGGAGATAAACTTGCGTTTAACTAACAGTTTTAAACACTTTTTGGAATACGGAACCAAAATGTTTCACCAGAGGACGGGCCGAACGACCAATAGACGATAATGAGAAGACAGAGGGGATGAGAAGGAGCAGGAGAGGGAGACAAGCACAACATACTAGGAATAAGGGAATGCAGAACAGAGAAGATGGAAAGCAGGGGGTAAGGGGGGGGTGGGGGGAGCGAATAAGAGAAGCGAGAGGGGAAAAAAAGGGTGGGGTGAGCGGAGTGTAGGGGGGCGGAGGCAAACAATAAAGCGCAGCGTGAGTGCGAATACCCAGTTAGACTCAGATAATTGCATTCACCCAAACACACCCCTCCCACAACAACATCGTTACTAGTCGGGACTAAAGATAAAAAAATTAAAGTTACTCATTTGAATTGATTTTGATTTTTATAATCCCGAACATGTTTCCCCAAATGACGAACCAACCTTAAAAGAACATTCAAGCTCAAGGCTTCTTTTTTGAAAAAACTTATTGGGACACCTCCTCTTCCCCCCTCTCCCTTCCCTCCCCCCACCTCTTCTTACTACGCTGCCCTTTTTTTTCAACAGCCGTAAAACAGTCTTTTTTTTTTTTTTTTTCTTTTGAGCGTTTCGCACAAGACCTGGTTACTCTTTATTCGGCTCTGGAGACGCTCACAGGACCTACTATTATAGGTGTGTGGGATGCGGTCCCCTTTGGTTATAACCCCTTCATGTGTTGTAACGCGTAAGAAGAATGTCGATTTCTTTTTCCTATGGAATAAGTATGCAAATAAATGCAGAACTGGTGCTGAAAGTGGTGGGACATACGGATCCAAAAGGAGACGACATACAGGAAACATTTGATAATTCAACATGTTTGCTTTATATTTATTGGGAGTACGTGGTTAACGTTTTCAGCCTGTACATTCAAATCAAAACAAACACGGTCCACAACATTTGCAAGTGCAAATATCTTGAGCTGAGAGTTACCAATTGCCTACATTTTGGTGATTTTGAGATACTGACGTTTAAAGGTCCATGGCCCATCGCTAATCGCATCGCCCCAGGACCCCAATTTTTATAAACGGAAGTGGTCCAAATTTTGGTATCAGATAAAGCTACATTTGTCTCATTTACCTGTGAAATCTTAGGCTAAAGGATGTTTAGTTTTTTAAGTTCTGAGCGAAAATATGCCCCGTTTGGTTGAACAAATTAATTTTATCAAACACACAGCACTCTATCACGTTTTTAGGTCTCACATCACAACGGCTTAAATATTCGGCCGAAAAATTTAGCGATGGCAGTTTTGGGGTTAAGATCATTCAATCAAGATGCAAACTTCATCTCTTATATCGGGCCATCCCCCGTTAAGTTCAACCAACACAATATAAATAAAACATTTACAGAGTGTGTGCTTTAAACAATTTATATGTTTGAAAACCGAAACAAATTTATATCATTTAGCTTCATTAAATTTTCACAAATCTTTATTTATCTCATAACAAACCTAAAATGTCCGTTAGAACCTTGTAAAATTCTCAGCTCACGCGTGAAGAATCTCGCGCTGGCCGCTTTATTTTTGTAAAAGATTTTTCCGCAATTCCGATGCATATGTCTAATTGTTTGCAATCTGAAGAAGCACGAATTTCAAGCTAGCCTATACTACTAGTTTGCTCCTTGGCAAACAAAAGGATTAAAAAGATGGAATATATAATTGGATTGGCCAATACTTTTGAAGTTTATAGCGCACTGGGAGACGACTAACATAAACCGATTTCCGCGTATAGTTTATGAACTCAACCCGATAAAATGTCTTTTTAAATTCGGGCGGAGGTTACGTACACGTTAAAAAAAATTCCGTAAATTTACGGAAATTTTCTGGCAGCAGTATTTCAGACATTTTTTAAGGGTAACTTACAATTTACAAGAACTTTATTGTTTTTCTGGTCAATTAACGGACTTTGACAGTACTTTTACAGAAATTGTCTCATATTACGGAAAAAATGTGTATTTAACAGAATTTTCCGTAATTTAAAATTAACGGAACCAAAAAAACAAACTCCGGAAATATTGGCTGCCAGGAAATTTTTGAAATATTTCCGTAAATTAACATTTTTTATGTTTTTTTGTTTTTTTTGTTATTGTTTTCTAAAACAGATTTTCCCGTCATTTTACGGAAAATCTGTTTTCTTAATTGTACGGAAATTTTTAACATTGTGCACAGCTTGTACGTAAGCGAAAATGGTGAACATTTTGGACGCGCGGACGACCACTAAGACATTACACTTTAACAAAATAGTTGTAAATGCTACAGTTTTATACGGGCAAGCACCGACTAAAAATAAAATGACCCCGACCGTTAAGTTTAATACCAACTGTAAATTTTAAGAGTGTTAAATAAGACCACGAATAGTCGTTTGAATATAGGGTCATCATTTGTAGTCGGTGCATATTTAAAAAAAACCCCGTATTTATTACGTGGCTACATTCCGCCAACAATATACGATAACAATGGTACAATATATTGTAAAGAGGAATCCGATCAAAATACTAGAAAATATTTATTTGGTGAGTTATTGCAGAGTTTGGGAGAGGATAGAGAATAAACGCAACTAACCACTACGTACCACTACCTACCCCGTAATCTCATGCATACTATCAAAAATCATGCGTATCACAATATTATCTTTTAATAAGAAATATTTGGTACCCTTTCGCGCTAAAATTTCGAAGCCTCCTCCTTCGGGTCACATACCTTTAAGAGGATTCCTATTTACCCGTAGTACCCAGGCTAAAAATCCTTTAGTGCCGAAGTAGGGGGGTTCTTGGACCCAACCGCGTACCGAGACAACCACTTCCCATAGATTTTGTTCATGAAACTAACACAAATATATGTGGGTACGATGTAGGCCTAAGAACCACATACCGATAATAAAAATTAAAAAACGAACTTTGACTCTCTGATCTATGGTCAATTGAAATTGTCCCTCTTATGAAAAGTGGTTCGCACATTTTCATCCCCATCAACTTCATGTATGATTTTTCATATGATGTTATCTACTGCATTGTTTGCTACAATCAAATGTCCCGCGGGAATTTTTGGTCCTCTCTGTGGATAGAACTAGAGAATCAATACAGTGAACGTGCAGCTCGCTCGGTTTTCACGATGCGGCGATTTTACGTCATATCAGCAGTTTTCCTCCCAAATACAAAAACATGTCTAAGCGTGTCGGTTTTGCTTGCTGCAAATTAGAGGGGTAATGTAATACCCATCCTTGTGGCCACAACCCCCGCCAGCTCCCTGTCGCCACACGCGGAAACGTTTATTAGACCTACCCAGATAGCCCTGCAATGTGGTCCAATACTGGACCGATATTTATTTATTGGCCCTATATCGGCTTAACTATTGGATAAATATATTTTTCTCATTGGTTGGCCCAATATTGGCCATTATCATGCTTTGGAGGTGACCGATACGCGTAATATAGACCTACGCATTATAATGATAAAATTTGATGATTTGCGCCCAATATTTTATTGGTCCTCGCTTATGATTTTTAAAATATTGGGCGTGACTGCGTCTCGCCCATATTTTTGCAACTCATAGCTCGACCAAATAAATTTGGGCTGAATCAATCCAATTTTATTACCATATTGAACCAATATTGTAACCATTGTTCTGGCCAATATGGCCATGTTCTTTTTAACAACCATTATTTTAATTATAATGGGATTTTTTTTTCAAGCTGCTATTTTTTTGAAATAAATTCATTAGATAATTTCGACTACTCACATATTAATTAATTTTTTAATGAAACTGGTATAATATAGTTCTCGCCCTGCTATTTTTAAAGCATCAATTGCTTTTAAAGAAGAGTCATAATGGGCCATGTTATCCCAATATGGGCTCGAGTATTGGCTGCTTGTCTTAGGGCATTATTCTTCACCAATATTGGACCAGTAAGGGTGCTGATATAAAGCCGATGCCACCGCGGCCATGGGAACCATTTATGGCGCAATTATGGCAATAGCCACGTGTTACCGAGGGCAAATTACAACGGAATACCATTATGTGTGCCCTGGAGAGCCAATAAAGGACCAATAAAGGCCACCCACATGCCGATGCCAAGATTACCGATGGGAACCATTGTTGGCAAATAATATGCGTGCTATGTGGGTAGCCTCGAGATATCTACTTTACAAGTGCCCATTCTGTGGCGAACCCGACCCACTTGGCCTGGTTTTGGGCTTGTTTTTCTGTGGCGTCAATGCAAGCTTGGATTAACTGCGATCTAACTGGACGCATGTACAGCGAATAAATGCATTTAGGTCTATTTCGCGTGTCCTGTGTGAAAATAATGGTTACCCCCTGTTTTTTGTTGATGCACGTGTACCATAAATTTCGCATATTTCGCATATCTTTTCAATACCATAAAAAGAAAAACAAAAACGTGTTTTTTTTTATTATTATTAGTTTAAGGGAGGAAAACGACAGTACAGTTTGGCCAAACTTTCTAATATTAAACCATCTTAATAGCTCAAACAGAGTCAATGCCCCCCTTTTTAATTTTAGATTTGTTATTACACCGAATGAAATATAATATACCAAAAAATAAAGAGATTCATTTGATTATTTTTATGTCCCCACTCTACCCTTAATAAGAATTCCAATAGGAAAAACACAAAAGGGGGGCGTGTGTTTGTAACAAATGTTCTCATGTCTCTAAGTTCTCAAATTCACAATTCAAAGTATGCTATACTTTAACAAACACCACAATTTAAAACTCGTGTAATTTTAAACATGGTTTTAAAGTAGCAAGAATGTTGGAATGGTAGATATAACTAATTTCATTAACACTTACATGTCGCCCAGGCGAGGCTATGCAGGGCCCAATAGAGTTAGTATGGCAAAAACAAAAATTTTCGTCAAGCTTTCTGCTTTACATGTTACTTCCAATGGTGACGTCTAAATTTGGGATTTCTTGGCCCGCCACCCCCTGCTTGGTTACGTTGCTCCAGCCCAGCTTTGCATAAATAGTACAACTTCCAATGATAACTTAGTTTTCGCTGTATATATCGTTTATTATCTAATTTCGAATACAATACCAAGATAAAATAAAACTGATGTACAACTCAATATAACAACGTTATTTAACTATCAAAATAAAATAAAACAAACAAATGGAAACGGAAGTTTAAGATTAGCCCACGACACCACACTATACCAACGTGTACACCACGAGACCGGGCCTACCATGTATGCATGTAACGCATACCGGACGTGGACCGCGCAGCAATTACTGACCCCTGGGCATGCTGAATCAAAAACACAGTTCTGCGCATATAAATATGACAGCTATCAATACTTCTATTTGCATTGCCCAACTCAAATTTGGTTCAACTGCCGAAATATAGCCATGGGGGGGCCATATTTGCTATGTCAATTACTATATGTGAATGTCACTGCAAAGATGACACTGTGTGTTTCAGGATGATCGTAAGTAATACCGACACACATAGTAGATCTCACTCACAGTCAGATTATATGCCGGCATAGTCTAATCTAATAGGATTATTTAGGAGTACTTTTTCAAATCAACCCTCATTTCGGGATTGACTCTGGCGCAACGTTTCAAACGCAAAACCACAGAACCCCAACATTCTCAAAAACGAACGTCTTATTCAATTCTGTTTTTCGCTTCCGAATAGCCGAGACCATACCCGGAATTTTCCCATTAATCATGGCGCATATAATTTTGACCACCTGAGGTCAAAAATCTCTCGAAACGTCTGGACACATATCAGAATTTCCGTAATCTCCCCAAGCTGTATCCAAATATGACGTCACCATTCAGTACGATAGTAATTGAGCGGCGCTCATCATTCGTAATTGTATACGAAGAAGTCACTTCGTGCGGGGCGAGAGTCGATGTGGGACTCATCTTATCCTCCCTGATGCTAATTTAATTGACCCAATTCAGTCCATTAAAATTTGCTAAGGATGGCCCTTAAAGACACTATCAGTATTCTCCTGATGAGACAAAATATTTTTAAAATTTGCAGAACTAGCTTGAAAGTGAAGGAGATATCTCTATAATCCTCATAAGTTACTTTTTAGAACTAATAATCGGACAGAGAAGGAAGAAACGGCAGTGTTCAAAGATATGACTCTCCATTCAATTACGTGTTGTAGAAAGTTTCTCGTTTCGGACACTAATTACTAAATAATCCGATTTTTTGTACTAATACTTGCTTCTGGCCTTATCTTTGCAGGGTATGTTAGGTACCTGTAACTTGTTACAGACTGCAAAACTCTGATTTTTGAGATTTTTTCAATTTTCCTGATTTAGCAAATCACTGATAGTGTCCTTTAAACAACTGTGAGAGGGAATTTAGTTAATAATGGTAGTTCGAGCTAGAAACAATAGTATAGCAGGCTTGTTCAATCTAGTTAGGCAGCATTTTGAGGCAGCAAAAATCAGGGTCTCAGTACTTTGGGTGACTGAGACATTATTCCTGAATTCCTAAAAGTAAGACTTCAGTAAACGTAGGTATATCCTACCTCTGTCGTTCCCCCTAAACCAATGAGGAAATTGTGATCATTCCATGAAACTGTTGTTTTGGAGCAAGCTTATGAAAGTTTGGAGGAAAAATATCCTGCAAGATTCCTTTTCAGTATGTAGACTTTTGATCGCAAGATGGAGGTTATAGGTGGAGCATGAAATCTTAATGAATTCGTTGCAACCTGTCGTAGATGTTGTTTTAAATGTCAACGAATCTCACAAACCGCTCCCGTTTTTGTAATGGAACTACCAAGTACCATGTGTTCGGTGTGGGTGGTCCTTATCATTATGAGCTTGTAGGAACGGGATAAGTTTGAAGTGCAAGCTTGTTATTCCTGCTTTTAAGTTTCAAAAGGGCTTTTCGTCTTACGACGGGCTTCTATTGTCTCTGCAGAAGTTATTGGTATACTGTTGGCATAAAGGAAATCGATTGAAGAAATCAAAGTTATGATACTTGTTTCTGAGCGATTTTTCATTAGTGCTAATGAATTCAATCAATTCGATCAAAAGTGAGATATTGTACCCGCCATATGCGGTAAAGTCTGAGCTTTTAAATACTTTTTTTGAACAAATTAAAAAAAATCGAACTCCTCTGTTCCCAATAATGGTTCGGTACACAAAAATCTCGGCCAATAAAAAAAAAGCAGTTTGTCCTTTCTTTTACATGCATTATTAATTTCATCAAACCAGTGATATTACATAATACTGTTCCAAATACTCACAGGCTATACTTTTAATAACTTAGTGAAGATTTAATATAGCTTAAAAATTTAATGTAATGGCAATAATTTCTTATGATACTTACTTTATTTCTCATCCTGCTTATTTTCACAATTCTTTTTAAAAAAAATTTTAATTTTAGTAAATAACTAAGTAATTTATTGAATCTTTTAAACCAAATTAGATTAAAATTATAAAATATGGCACCTAGAAGGCATAAGTTCCATCATTCATGTAAAAAGCCCACTCATCGTAGCACAAATTAAAGGCATATCTCCTTTCGTCAAAACCTATAGCATTTTTCAAATAAACGTAACTGGAAAAATGTACAGCAATGAATTTGGCACAAATTTGAGAGACTTAGCCTAGAAAACCAGGTTTTCCCGATTTTTTTAAAATCTCCTTCCGTTTTTCAGTTATTCAGTAAAAATTGCTTATTGGCTTGGGCTCCTGGTTGCCCATGCCAACCAATTAAAAAATAAAAAAAAAATCGAGGACATGGTTTTTTTCCGTAATGTCCCTGTGGACTTTTTTCCCAAACCCCATTAATTGCCCGTTTTGGAGGCTTTTAGCCAATTCAAATGTCACTTTTAAGACCCATTCAGGCTTTATTAAACTCTTCAAGCCCTCTTACATCCCTGACTTTAGGTCAAGCGCCTATAAGATGAATATGATATGTATAGGTGATATTTTAAGGACGAGGTGTGACCCAGAGCTCGTCTAAATTCCACAAATAAACCATTAAACTTTGGCCGGGAACATGGGCTAGAAGTAGTTCAGGTTGAATATCCAATAAGAATTCTGAAAAGCTCATTTTGGCCGAAAACCAGCCACTTCAAATTTGACTAGATTGTTTTTCATACACCCTGTAAAAAAGACCTTCGAGAAACCCTCTGCGCGTTCCATTTACCATAGAATTTTACTATAAAAATACATAGTTTTCAAGTAAAGTGTTAACCTCTCGCAAAATCTGAAAAAAACCAAGAAACCATAGCATCATGAAGACGCTGGTCCAAGTCCACAGATTTTGCTCAAGTCTACGCGCCGCGTACGGATAGTATCCAATGTATATCATACACCGCGTAAGAAATAATGTGATAAAGCGAGAATTTCAACGAAATTTGTGTAAACGACCTGCGCTATACTCTTTTCTTAAACACTTACGAAGCTAGATATGGTAATTAGAAAACTAACAACTACCACAGAACCAATGAACCCAATTTTTGGCTCGGAGAGGATATATTTGAGGAAATCGACGCTTGTGAACTCGATGCTTTATCGTGTGTGAATGCTGATTCGTTGGTGTATTCTATGGAAATTCGCCATTGGCTTCTGTAAACTTTTGGGTCGTAATTTATGCCAGTGGGAAATACAAAATTTAGCTGACATATTTGGTGACTATGTTTTTTACTAGCAACAACGGTGCACGACACGACATCACAACTCCAAGGGATCCTGATTTTCACTCTTGCAACCACCAGAGACTTTCACGAAAAGGTAAAAAATAATGAAAATTAACACATCGGAAACAACACTGAAAAGCACATTTTTCCGGTGTAAATATTCACCAAGCAATTTTTACCATGTCTATTATATCAATAGCTGGCACGTGTAATGACCAGGGTTTAGGTATTTCCATGGTATTGGTTTCAGGGCACTGTGGTGTTTTTGTCAATGAGTGGAACTGAGTGGTGTGCTTAAAAGCCATCTCCGAAGAATATCTACGACAAAATAATATAATAAAAAACTTTGAAAAAAAAAAATAGTTGGCGGATATGGAAAACTAATGATGGCAATGTATGGCCTAGAATACTTTGACCCTCCCATCTTTGTTTCTATGAAGATGAAGCCATGGCTTGTTAGAGGCGTACGCATGACGTTTTTTCTTCGTAGAATCCCTCGTATGGGTACCTGTAGTTTTTTTGGCTAATTTTCTACCGGGTTTAGTCAAAAAGAGTAAAACAGCATAAACAATCCTAAAAAATCAATGTATGAATGTCTTTGATTACAGTCAAATATATCCAGTATCTTTTCTTTACGTTAGTGCAATGGCAAAATCATTGGAGGGTGACAATCGATGAAAAACTTGCACTATTTCCCGCAACCAAAGACAATGCTGTTAATCACAATCATCACAGTACAATTCAGTACTTTTGACATGTTAAATCTGTTCTTAGAATCACTCACACTTAATCTCCACCTCTTTGATGCACACACCTGCCTTCTCCAGCATGGCGTTCCCAGCTCTTTTGATTAAGGCCTCTGTCCTGTCTGACTATCAACCTCTGCCGTGATTTTACGCTGACTCTTCTAAGGAGGTCTGCTGGAGGAGTCTTAACAACTCTGGATTGAGTGTCCCCCACAAACAAAAATCTAACGGAGTCAGATCAGGAGACGTGGTGGCCACTCGTTTGATGGGTCAGGAGGGCATAACATGATCTCAAAATAACTCAGCAAGGCGATCTGCCACAGTTCGTCTGAATATTAATAATAATATATTGGCTTTTATAAAGCGCGATTTCATCAAGCTCACAGTACGCGCTGTATGCCTTTATTATTGACGCTTGCCGTCTACGGCAATATTTGCACAATGAAAGATATAAACCTGGTTTTTCGTTGCAAAACCTGGTTTTTCAACCGAAAAAAAAACCAAGTTTTTTCGATTTGAAAACCAAGTTTTTCAATTCTGAAAAGCAAGGTTTTTGATAAACCAGTTTTAATCGGCCGATAAACTTGGTTTTTCCTTTTCGCTCGAAAAACCAGGTTTTTTCAAAACTTTGCTTATCGGCTTGAAAAACCAGGTTTTTCGATTGAAAACAAAAACCCGGTTTTTCGATTTGACAAACCCGGTTTTTCGATTCGAAAAGCTAAGGTTTTTGATAAACCTAGTTTTAATTTCAGCCAGAAACATGGTTTTCTTTCGGCCGGTCGAAAAACTAGGTTTTTTCAAAAACCCATCAAATTTGATAAACCCTGGGTTTTTTTCAAATCGAAAACCAGGTTTATCGATTCGAAAAGCAAGGTTTTTGATAAACCTAGTTTTTATCACATCCAAAAACCTGTTTTTTCGATTGGAAAACCAGGTTTTTTCAAAATCCCTGCAGATCAAAGTCGAAAAACCAGGTTTTTCAATTTGATATGCATGTTTTTTGAAAAACCTGGTTTTTTTCAATCGAAAAACCATGTTTCTCGACTGATAAACTAGGTTTATCAAAAACCTATCTTTTCAATCGAAAAACCTGGTTTTTTCCAAAGCGAAAAACTGGTTTTTCCAAATCGAAAACCAGGTTTTTTCAAAAACCTTGTCATATCAAATTTGAAAAAGAAACCTGGTTTTTTTTCAAATTGACAACCTGGTTATCGATTCAAAAGCTAGGTTTTTGATAACCTGTTTATCAGTCGAGAAACCTGGTTTTTTCGATCTAAAAAAACCTAGTTTTTCAAATTTGATATGCAAGGTTTTTGAAAAACCTGGTTTTTCAATCGAAAAAAAAAACCAGGTTTCTTCTTCGCTCCTCGACTGATAAACTAGGTTAATCAAAACCTATCTTTTCAAATCGAAAAACCTGGTTTTTCAAATCGAAAAACCTGGTTTTTTAATGAAAAATCCAGGTGTGGTTCAAAGAGCGGGGGGTTGGGGGGACCTTGCATAAAAATTTGAAAAACCTGTTTTTCAATTGAAAAACCTGGTTTTAAATCGATTCGAACAGCTAGGTTTTTGTAAACCTAGTTTATCAGTCGAGAAACTGGTTTTTTGATCGAAAAACCTAGTTTTTTCTCAAATTATATCAAGGTTTGAAAAACCTGGTTTTTCCGATTTGAAAAACCAGGTTTTTCGATTGAAAAACCGGTTTCGATTGTAAAAGTGCTAGGTTTTTGATAAACCTATTTTATCAGTCGAGAAACCCTCCTGTTTTTTCGATGAAACCCCAGTTTTTTTCCAAAACCCTGCATATCAAATTTTTGAAAACTAGGTTTTTTGTTCGATCGTAAAACCATTTTCTCACCTGATAACTAGGTTTCTTCAAAAAACCTAGCTTTTGAATCGATAAAACCAGGTTTTTCAAATTTGATATGCAAGTTTTTTTAAAACCTGGTTTTTCAATCGAACAACCAGGTTTCCAGACTGATAACTAGGTTTATCAAAAACCTATAAAAGCTTTTCAAATCGAAAAACCTGGTTTTCAAATCGAAAAACCTGGTTTTTCAATCGAAACCCTGCATATCAAATTTGAAAAACTAGGTTTTTCGATCGAGAAAACCATGTTTCTCTCGACTGATAACTAGGTTTCTCAAAACCCCTATCTTTTTGAATCGATAAACCAGGTTTTTCGATTTGGAAAAACCAGGTTTTTGCCAATCTGATTATCAGGGTTTTTGAAAAACCTGGTTTTTCGATTCGATTTGAAAAACCAGGTTTTTCGATTGAAAACCCAGGTTTTTCGATTTGAAATGCTAGGTTTTTGATAAACCTAGTTTAATCAGTCGAGAAACCTGGTTTTTCGATTGAAAAACCAGTTTTTCGATTTAAAATGCTAGGGTGTTTTGATAAACCTATTTTATATCATCGATAAACCTGGTTTTTTGCGATTGAAAAACCAGGTTTTTTCAAAAACCCTGCATATCAATTTGAAAAACTAGGTTTTTCGATCGTAAACAGTTTCTCCACTGATAAACTAGGTTTCCAAAAAAAAAAAAAGATCAAAAACCTAGCTTTTTGAATCGATAAACCAGTTTTTCAAATTTGATATGCAAAGTTTTTGAAAAACCTGGTTTTTCAATCGAAAACCAGGTTCTCGACTGATAACTAGGTTTATCAAAACCTATCTTTTCAAATCGCAAAGCCTGGTTTTTCAATCGAAAAACCTGGTTTTTTTCAAATCGAAACCCTGCATATCACATTTGAAAAACTAGTTTTTCGATCGGAAAAAAACCAGGTTTCTCGACTGATAAACTAGGTTTCGCAAAAACCCTAATCTTTTTGAAATCGATCAACCAGGTTTTTCGATTTGAAAAACCAGGTTTTTCAAATTTAATATGCACGGTTTTTGAAAAACCTGGTTTTTCGATTTGAAAACCCAGGTTTTTTCGATTTGAAAAACCAGGTTTTTCGATTTGAAATGCTAGTTTTTGATAACTCCTAGTTATCAGTCGAGAACCTGGTTTTTCTGATTGAAAAACCAGGTTTTATCAAAAACCCTCTATCAAATTTGAAAACAGGTTTTTCGATCGAAAAACCAGGTTTCTCGACTGATAACTCGGTTTTCCCCTCAAAAAACCTAGTCTTTTCGAATCGAAAAACCTGGTTTTTCAAATCGAACAAAAAACCAGGTTTTTCAAATTTGATATGCGGTTTTTTTGACAACCTGGTTTTTCGATTTGAAAAACCAGGTTTTTTCGACCAGGTTTTTCGATTTGAAATGCTTAGGTTTTTGATAACCTAGTTTATCAGTCGAGAAACAATGGTTTTCGATTGAAAAACCAGGTTTAAAAAAAAAACCCTGCATATCAAATTTGAAACGTTTTTCTGATCGAAAAACCAGGTTTATGGACGATAAAACTAGGTTTCTCAAAAAACCTTCTTTTCGAAGCGATAACCGGTTATTCGATTTGAAAAACCAGGTTTTTCAACATTGATATGGCAGTGGTTTTTTGAAAAACCTGGTTTTTCGATTCGATTTGAAAAACCAGGTTTTTCGATTTGGAAAATGCCTAGGTTTTTGAAACAAACCTAGTTTATCAGTCGAAAACCTGGTTTTTCGATTGAAAAACCAAGGTTTTTCAAAAACCTTGCATATCAAATTTGAAAAACTAGGTTTTCGATCGAAAAACAGGTTTTTAAAAACCTTGGCATATCAATATTTGAAAAAATACCTGGTTTTTTTCGATTTGAAAACCAGGTTTTTTCGATTTGAAATGCTAGGTTTTTTTGAAAACCTAGTTTATCATCGAAGAAACCTGGTGTTTTCGATTGAAAAACGCAGTTTTTCAAAACATTGGCATATCCATTTGATGAAAAAACTAGGTGTTTTCGATCGAAAAACCATGTAGTTTTTTCAAAAACCTTGCCTATCATGTTTGAAAAACCTGTTTTTTCGAATTGAAAAACCAGTTTTCGGCAGATAACTAGTTTTTTCCAAAAACCAACCTAGCTTTTCATCATAAACCTGGTGTTTTCAAATTGAAACACCAGGTTAATCGTTCGAAAAGCTAGGTGTTTGAAAACCTGGTTTATCAGGTGATAAAACCTGTTTTTCGATTGAAAAAACCTGTTTTTTCGAAAACTTTTGCTTGATCGATTTGAAAACCAGGTAACTTTTCGGTAGATTTGAAAACCAGGTTTTTCGATTCGAAAGCTAGGTTTTTGATAACCTAGTTTTATCTGCTCGCAAACCTGGTTTTTTCCGGTCGAAAAAACTAGGGTGTTTCAAAACCTAGCTTTCAATTTGATAAACCTGGTTTTTTCCAAATCGAAAAACCAGTTTTCGATTTGAAAAGCTAGGTTTTGATTAAATCTTAGTTTCTCGGTCGAGAAACCTGGTTTTTCAGTGCAACACCTGGTTTTTTCGGTGAAAACCACGGTTTTTCGGCGAAAACT
Source organism: Ophioderma brevispina (assembly GCA_023653785.1). Classification (NCBI taxonomy): domain Eukaryota; kingdom Metazoa; phylum Echinodermata; class Ophiuroidea; order Amphilepidida; family Ophiodermatidae; genus Ophioderma; species Ophioderma brevispina. Next base: position 35,416 of record JAMKCH010000086.1, read on the forward strand.
AGGTTTCTCTTTCAATTGTGCAAAATGACTGGCCATAGCCGTCAGGGATCGGCACAATCATTTCGCTTCAGCTAGGCCGTCGCCGCTGGCCAAGCAACACAATCCTACCTATCAAGCACTTCGATTGTTACTATTCCCATACAACAGCTACCCCCGAATATCGCTTGGGTCGACGAGGCAAAGTGAGTTAAGTGCCTTGCCAAATTGCACACACATTGGCCGCAGCGGGGCTCGAACCCCAACCTTCATCTTCAACCGTCTTCTCTGTGGGGAGGCGCACCATGTTGTGCCCACCACGCTCGTTGAAATTGCTCTGTTCGCTGCAGCTGAAAACGAGGAAGAAGTCCGTTCAATGAAGGGAACAACATTTTCATTGATCATCTGGAGGTAGCGATCCCATGATGTTTCTGTCTGAAGAAAAACTGGTCCAATGAGCGTTCCATTTGTGCCGAACTAACCCATGATTGATTGTGAGACTGTGGATTGAACAAGATAACCAATGTACATGAAACTCAAATACCATTACCAATGATAGCATAATTCAATTTATGATACTTTCCAAAACCTGTTACTTCTTTTTGATACGCCCTGTATTTAAAAACGGCCTGGAACCTTTTCAATCACAAATATGAAAGTTCTTCATTTGCTCTCAATGATAGTCTAGCCATTGGAAGACCAGAGATATATTTTCACATAAAATAACATACCCCAAAACAGAGTAGGGACATTTGATAATGTAAAAGGAAATAAAGACAATCGCAGGTAATTTGTAGGCCAACTTTAAAGTTTTCCCCATAACTTTAATCCACAATGTGTATTTTCATACATGAATATTTTTGAGCTTACTCACTGATATTAAAACCACAAAGGTATAGACCGATCCAACGATGTGCATAGCGTGGGAACCATGCATACAGCGGCTTCGTGCTTCTTTGTAACGCCATTTTCCGTCGTCTGCTGAATTTAAAACGTGCGCCGGCGACGCTTAATATAAAATCGTTCTGATTTACCCATAAGGAAGCTGATTTTGGTCTTAATCATTTCGGGTGCGGCTTTTGTATATAAAAGCCTTACAACACCAATGCAAAATATCGATTCGACAAATCTTGAGGGCCACTATTTTTCAAATGTGCCAGTGTCTCTTTAAAATTGGCAACACACCTAATGGCCTGGTGTAGGCATTGTGATTGGGATATCTTTCAATACTTTCTTCTTGATGAAAAATATAATATCCAAATGAATAAGCTTTATACTGAGTTTAACACAAGGAGTATTGATAAGTTCTGTGTCCAGACAATTTGGGTCATGATTCTACCACCATTAAGCTGCGATTGACTTTATTCGGGTAATGTGGGTGGAACCATGAGATGCACCTTGTTGGTTTTAGGGATTTTTTGCTTTTTTTATTTTTGTTGAAATATAATGACACTGACTATGTTATTCCTACTCCACATATGAAGTAATTTTCTTTCTGTATTTAGTTCGCAGCACACTACATGTGTGAGTCAAAAAGATTAGGACCGTGATTGATTATTTTTTATTAAATAAACAATTGAGCTTGATAAAAACAGTTTTACATATTCGAAAAAGCTGTTTTTTCCGCTCATTAGAAAAAAGAACCACCAACATCATCCATTCCTAACCATTGTTTTATGCTGTTTTTCCCGAAAGACCCCATTTATCCCACTGTCCACGGAATGCGGAATGCTTTCAATATTGCAGTACCTGGAATTAATTTGGGTCATTGAAATGTAACTCTAATGGTACCTGGCAGTCCTTCGTCCCATTCCTGATCTTCATGTTGTTCGTTTTCCTATTGGTTTCCAGTTGGGTCCATGGAATTTCCTGACCGTTGCTATAATAACCTGTTTTCAAGGTGCACGGTTTGCTTGCGGAACTGCAAGGCACACTGTCCCTCTGGAACCTCAATGGGAGAATGGGTTGCTGCAATTAGTTTCAACACTAAAAAAAAGTTTGTGTTGTACATCTGAATATGGGAGGAGCCCATGAAACCTAATCGCCTTCCAACCAAGATGCATTTTAGTTTGTTAAAATATCTTCAGATTTGTTATTTTATTCTTATTGATTTTGTGGCAGACTCATGTGCTAATCTGTTTTTGCAACTCTCGTTTTAAATCTCATTTACTTAAAATGACCCATCATTTCCCAGGTACTCACACATATTTGAAAGATTTCACATTCCGTGGACACTTGAACATGGGTTTCTTTCGGCAGAACCGGCATAACACAGTCAGTCCTGGTCACAGTGACACAATTGATAACTGTAATCAATTTTGTAGCGAGGTCGAAGCATGGATTTCACACACAAAAGACACGCGTACTTGGTCTGTTTGATTCCCACACATGGTTTTAGTACCAAATCAGTGATGTTTTCGCCATGTTAAAGTATAGGGGAATTCATTTTCAAACTGGCAATCTATGAACTAACCGTGGTCTTCCCTTTCTCAAAACAGATACAGCTTCACGGTGCACAGCCTTTTGTTAACAGATAGATTTCCCCTTTATGATTTGGCAAAACTTTAAAAAATGATGGTGGGCTACCTGAAGTGTCAAGACCACGCCTTATTTAAACACGATTTGTTTCACTTTTCATCCTTGTTTTTCAACCCCCAAAATATCATTCATAATTATAATTATACCATCTGAGGTATAATATACTTTAAGCAACATTTCTGGCAAATTTGTAAAAGTAAACAACGTATTTACGATCCCCCAAAACGAAGTGTTTCAAACGTTTTCTACAAACTGAGATGTCACGCTGCCCCATTGTTTTCATGTGAACAAGAAAATAAGCATCCCAGCGTGACCTCTGTCTCACTGTACCAATTGTTAGGATGATGATTTCCGGTGTTTCTTTTTTTTCTAATGAGCGGAAGAACATGCTAGTTTCGAATATTACAACTTATATTCTCAGCTCAATTAGGTTTTTTGATAAAAAAAACAATCAACGCCCTATTCTTTTGACTCACACTGTATTTCGCGTCCTTTGGTGCCAATATCCTGAGTGCGCTGAAAGCCCGATATTTCCAAAGAAAGAAAGAAAGTTATCTGCTGCATTTTTGAAGACCTACGCAAGGACCCAGATATCTCTTCTACCTATATGCAAGATCTTTGGATTATTAATAATATTACTAATGAGCAAGGGGCGTGGTTTTTCGAAAACGTGGCATTTTTTTTTGACAAAGTAGTGCATGAAGTATATGCACTTGTTTCCCAGGACTTGGCAAAGTGGTGGACTGTTCCAAGCTTGGGTCTTCTCAAACTACCGCACGGAATTCCAAATGACACCAAGTTTTGTAATTCATATTCATTTCTCCTTAAAAGTTGGGATAACCAAATTAAAACTAGAGCACCAATGGCGCAGCCTTTCAAGCTCGGTTCCCTGTGTATATAGGGCCCTTTTTCACTGAAGGTAAATATGTTGAATGGACTTTTGTTTGCCCTCCAATAATCCAAGCATGCGGAAAATACATAATTGCACCTACCTGTGAATCAAGTAGTTTAAAAAAATACATGCACCTGTTTCATGTTCACCTGAACACTTCAATATTCTGCGTATTATTCTTTGTTTTGCTTACACGCTTGGGGTTCTGTAGGACGGGTGGGCCAAGTTCACCTATATATGACTCTGGTACCAGCGCCATATCCGTCCGTTCTTAACAAACCTCTAAGGCGGTATTATAAGGCCCTCGTTTTAGTACCTGCATTCTAGAAACAAGGGAGCGGGAAATGTGTTTCTTAATTAACATGCACTCTTATTTTTGCTTAAAATAGGTGATCAAATAATTGCCCATAAAACCGGGCCCTTTGGTAACGCCTAAAGAACATTTATGGACCGACAAAATTAACTTCATATTTCTTTATCTGTGAAGAAACCCTGAACACCAACAATTTTTCAAGTATTTATCAACATGCGTGTTGTGAATTAGAAAAATTGCACACGTTGTGAGTATATTATTTTTTGATAATTAAGAGATTAAAAAAAGTTTGTTGCTTTGTTGCTCTTGCAATATGGTGTCATAATGGGTGGGCATCCAATACGGGTCCTTAATATTAGAGAGTTCTATGTGTAGTCTTCCAGTTCGTCTTTCATTGCAAGCTGGTTACTCTGACCTTTGGGCCTCTCACTTTTCTACATTCGAACCTTTGGCCTCACTTTTTCTACAATCGACATCGGACTGCAATTTTATTAAACGAATGGAACGCTAGGGGGACATACATCTCCAGTTGTTAGGCCTACTGAGTAGATTGACTTTAGCGCTCTACAGTGTGAGTAAAAAAAAAACCCTAACATTCAAATACAAAATAATTAAAATATAAGAATGTTTTTTCTCAACTATGTTTGCTATGTTTATAAAGAAGGATACAGGCTTCAGAAAACGTTTATTTGTGTCATTTGTGGATTTGGAGGAAGAAGTTACGCCTATTTGCTGAGGGCTTAAAATCCTGTCCTTGCCGATTTGAAGCCAAACAAAGATGCCTCACTTACAAAAGAGTAACAGGGTCTTCAGCAGTGATTTAATTGCATACAGGCCATTTAAACACCAATTATTGTTAAACAATAGAATGTGGGGTTGTAGAGTAATTGGAGGATTCTAAAAATATACCGCCAAGATTCAAAAGAAAATGCTAAGTAAAAAATGGTCAATTTTCCAAATAAAGTAAATTCAAGAATAGCTTGGTTGTAAGACCCAAACAAAAGTGTACTTTGGTTCAGCAAGATTTCATGGTTTTAACCTACCACGAAACTTGGGAGCAACAATAGAAAGTTTGTATTCGCTGAAAAAAAAAAGCAGTGCGCTATTGTTTAAAGTTTAATTCCAACTTATTTGCAGAAAACTTCAGCTTTATTTTTTTGCAATTTATGACTGAGTATCTATTTGTACAAATAATACCTAGAGATGTAAAAACAAAATCTCTGAGCGCAGTTTCATTATTTTCATAAACTGCGCACATTATATGAAGGGTGTTTCAATCACCTGACTCTTTATGATTGAACATGGTAATTTAATTTTTGGGGAAGATATTTTTAGTTCTAATTTGTTACACAATAGACCATTTTAATTCAAACTGATATGTTTTTGTCGAGGAGAAATCGATTACCATCTGAAAATGAATGTGTGGAATTGTCTTGATATAATGTGTTATGGTATACGTCGATGTCAATCTCTCCGCATTATATGGTTAAAATCGGCCAAACTGAATTTTATGTCTCTCCGCAAAATTGACTTAGTTCTGAACCAAAGGCGAACGAAAGACACCAATTAAAAATCTCTGTTAGCCGTTTATCTCTGTAAACAAACCAAAAGAAAAACATTGAAGCAAAAAAACGTTTAACCTTGAAGAAAAAATTTTCCTGAATGTAGGGTTTTTATTGACTCACACTGTATTATACCGAGTCAGTTCATTGATTAGTCGAATTCTAGCGTGACATATACTGAGAACACATAATATCGAGTTAGCACACTCTTCATCCGGTATCAGCTGATGGGAGGAACTGATGAGTCATCGTATTGATTTTTGATGATGGGGAGACGTGCACCTATTATAAGTTATTATTTTAATTTATTTTTTTCTATTAAAAAATCGCTAAATAAATTGTCTATTTAAAAACTTTTAGCACTTTTTCAAGATTAATATTTTTGCTATGCACGCACGCGCAACACGCACATTCGTCTTAAACCAGGAGCACGAGAAATGTAACAAATCTAAGAGAAAAGTTCAAACCTAGAACATTGTTCTCATATCCCTAAACCTCCCTTTACCCCTTAACTATATTTAATGCAGAGTTTGGAAAAAACTCATGAGCGACCCCTGCCTGT